>JAVFBX010215514.1:0-31671 GCA_034783855.1 Mopalia kennerleyi | reverse complement strand
CCGATCGGAGTCCATGGTGAACGCGCCCGTTTTGAGAACGGGGGATTTGTACGATATCATCGCGTGTAACATATCACAATGTGGTTTCTTTATCGCCTCTCCGTAAATCGTGGCCAATATGTACAACTCGCAGTCTCGGCAGGCGTAATTTCCTCGGTGAATCTCGCGTAGATAACGACGAAATACGTCCGACTTCATCTCGGGTCTAGGGGATTTTTTTTCTTCACGGACGTCTTTTTTTTATAGATATAATATGTTCTTTCTTACCACGTGAGATGGAAAAAAAAGAAGAGTTAAAAAATCACATATCCTTAATCTTTTCTTTGGTCTCGGTGTATTCACGTTTAGCCTCCTCGAAAATGCTGTTGGCGAACATCTTGTAGTATTGGACCGCGTACCGCCACAACTTCTTCCCGTTCACATTGACCTCAAATATACCGTATTCATTGCGCTCGAAACATAAGGGGTAATGATTACGTGTACAAAAACACCTCGCCGACTGTCTAAACTTGTTCCAATCCACTATCTTCCGGTTAATATGCGATATGTAGTGCTCCACCCGATTGTCTTCTATCGCCGCCGTGTACACGCTCAAGCGCATCTCCGGTGGTTTGTCGATCTCTAGCAGGTCGGAAGCGATCTTGTCCAGTTTATCGGTTGGGAAAAAAGTCACCCGCTCGTACCAGAACAGGAAATCCTCGCGCAAATTACGAAATCCGTACCCATCCCGCTCCGATATATCTTTAGGGTCGATATGTAAGTGTTTCAGTAATCTGACGGGATCCCTAATTAGGTAACTAATGTTCAAGAACCGGGCCCTGGTCTTCCCGCCCATAACGGTTATCACCTTCTTCAACAAATCGAGAAGAAACGTTACAAAATGGTAGTCGAAGAAACACGACCGGGACTCAACATCCACGTGACCTATGAAATGGACCACCATATCATCCGCCTCTCTATCGGTGGTAACCGGGGGTAATTTTCTCAGGTAAAGGGTAAAAGTGTTCCAGAGTTTACTACTGAGGAAAGGGGAGCATTGTTTCGTGTACACTCTCTTGTAATCCGTTACCAATTGTAAAAGCTCACCATACCACTCGGTTTGCGGGTCGATCATATTGTTTAGAACGTCTATTTTCTGATCGGAGTCCATGACGAACCTTTTGTGACGGGGAAATTTAAACGATGCCATTTTGTGAAAACCAGCGCAAAGGCCCGGGTTTTCACCCGGTACGTCGTACAGCGTGGCCAATATATATAACTCGCTAGTCACACATTTACCACCTCCTCTGTCGTATATGTATTCGGCAAGAGCGGACCCCACCTGTGCAGCGAATTCTCTCCCCATCATAAGACGTGTTGATGTGTAGAAATTACCCCGAAAACTGTCTTATATAACTCTTTACCGATTGAATATTCATAATCCCGTGAACAATGTTATATAAAACATTCAAATGAGCCCAGAGTGGTTAGGAAATAAAAGTTTGTATTAGCCACGCCTACACGTCATGTGAGTGGCCGCTCACGCCCAGTTCGTTAAAGTCTCGATAGCCGCACCATATCGGACTTACTTTCCCCTGATCGTAATATACACCGCGCCACTCCAGCCTAGAGATAACACATTTACTTCTTTCAGAATTCACGGCTTGTTACAAATGGACGTTGGAATAGCTGTCAGGAGACCAGCCAAGGTGATGAGAACACCCGATCACACGGTAAGACATTTTCCTATATGCTATATCAGAACCTCAAGTGGGATTCCATCAATCCCCTAACTATAAACCAAAATGACTACAGGGAAACAAAGAAACCAGCCGGAGGCCTTATTCATTAAAAGAAACAAGTCGACGCTGACCCGTGAGAACTTTATGTTATATATCCACAATGACTCCAAACCCTAACATCCCGTATTTACAACAAGCGTTTGCTCAATCAACCGTTATTTGCTAAAATATTATCTGGATTATAGCCAAGTAGTTACGTGATTTTTTTTAATTAAACCCTTTTATTTTATAGATAGAAGAAGGCGCCCAGCGTCTCCCCAATGAAGTGTTAAGTCGGATCATCAGGTACACCGTGAACGCGTGCCAGAACTCCAGGTACCGCCTGGTACTTGTAAACAAATTTTTCCAAGGAGAGGTGGTGCGGATTCCCTTGGAGTGGGTGCACATAAACTGTGCGGATCTTCGCAAAACAGTTGTACCGGTCCGAGGTATTATAAAGAGGACTGGTCACCACAGCGGATTCAGCTTAAAAGTAAAGAAGATAATTAATCACCCGCGTTGGAAGGAATGCGTCCTCCACCTGAAGGACACAGGTATCGATAGATTCTCCGTGAATTTTATTCAATTCCCTCTGACAACCGGACGTCGGGTCATCCGACCCCGTGTGCGTCCTGTGGTAGAAAAACTGTCTATTTCGTACACCCCTGCGGAACCAGACGACGAACTCGACGACGAAATCGCCGATAAAACTCCCTGAAAAAAAAATGGTACTTGAATGTTCATACCCCGAGGATATATAAAAACTATTTTACAAAATAGCTAAAAACATATTTCACACCGCTCGTGAGAATGTTTCTAGATCAGTTAACAACTCTATGGCACTTAACTCGTGCGCAATAAAAACCGTTTCGAAAAACCCCAGGTGTGTGTTCATTTTTTTCCGCACATTAAGCTATTAGGGATATATACGAAGGATTCAACGAATTCAGAGCGGCGATTTTTTTTATCGGCGACGGGAATTAATTAACCTTTGATATTTATCTTCAAAGGTACCTAATTGATAACATTCTTGTATACTCGGATCGAATATGGTAACGAAATTTCTAACTCGTGTAGCTATATACCCCGAGAGGATGGTGAACTTTCCGAATAAAATTCATATCCGTCATAGGAATACACAACACGAATTTACCTTTTCGGGGGTTTTCCCAATTTAAAGCGTGGCAAATGGACCGGTAACTTTAGCCGCTCGCCAAACCGTCAAGATAGGTAGTTTCCAATGAAGAAAAAGGATATATATTTCCTTATCGGTTACGGATAAAACAAAATAACAAAAGAGCCAAAACTAATGTATGATTTTTTTTATAAAGGTTCTTACCCGATGACCGAGTAAAGAATCCATTTATTTTTTTCTTTCTAATATCCATGTTCCGACTCTCGCCCGATAATAACTGGTTTGAGTAGAAAAGAGTTATATATACATTCTTTTTACACGCACAAACGTAGACTCACTCGCGGTTGGCGAACATCTTGTGATACTGGACCGCGTACCGCCACAACTTCTTCCCTGTCACCTCTAATTCGTCTAATCCGTATTCCTTGACCGCCCCGAACCAAGTTGGGCACACATTACGTAGCCGGAGAAAAAGCCCCTTTTCCTTCAACAACTCTTTATCCTCTACCTTCCGTTTCAAATGCAAGAGATAGTGTTCCACCCGACTATCGTCTACCACCGCCATGTATACGCTCAAACGCATTTCCGGCATAGCGGGTTTCATCAAGAGAGTAGCTATATTGTTTAGTTCAACGGTGGGAAAATTGGTTACCCGCTCGTACCAGAACAAGAAATCCTCGCGTAGATTACGGAAACCGTAGCCGTCGTGCCTCGATATATCTTCCGGATCGATCCGTAGGTTTTTGAGAAAGTCGGCCGGGTCCGTTAGGATGTAGCTTATGTTTAAGAACCGGGCCCTGGTCTTCCCACCCATGATACCCTGCACCTTGTCCAACAAATGCAGGAGAAAATCGGCAAAGCTGTGGGTGGAGTTCTCTCCTGGGTAAAAATTCCAAGAGAAGGAAGAAGTCAATCTCTCCCGAGCGTCCATGTGTCCTATGAAATGAGCAACCATATCGTCGGCCTCTCCCTCGGTGTCGGCGTAGGGTACACGGAACGCTACGTGGCCGGCGTACCGGTCCCAAATGTTAACATCTGGTAGCGGATTATAAACGTCGACAAACGGGGTGCTGCGTTTCATGTTCAAGTTCTTGTAATCGTGTATCTCAAACAACAGCCGTTGAAACCAAACGGAGTCCGGGTCGATCATATTGAAAGCGTCTATTTTCTGTTCGGAGTCCAGGACGAACTCTTCTCGAAGAAAGGGAAATTTGAACAGCACCATGTCGTGTAAATTATCGCAGGGGTGCGGTTTTTCGAGCTTCACGCCGTACAACGTGGCCAATATGTACATCTCGCAGTCCAAACAATGGTCATGGTCTATTTGAACGTCGTGCATGTATTCGTACAGAATGGTTTCCATCGGTGAGGCGAATAAACGGGTTAAGAAGCAGCATTACTTTCCAGACGTGCGGCGAGTGTGAGGGAGAAATTAACCAAGACTCGGGTATTATATGTACATATGTAGATGACGTAATTTATGCTGTAATTTGTTTCCTCTTCGTCTCGGCGTACTCGCGGTTAGCCTCTTCGAAAATATTGTTGGCGAACATCCTGTAGTACTGGACCGCGTAACGCCACAGCTTCTTCCCGGTCACCTCGACCTTGTTGTATTCCTTAACCACACCTGACCAGTAATGGTAAGTCTTCACGTCTATCTTTCGTCTTATGTGTAGGTTGTAGTATTCCGCCCGATTATCGTCTACCACGGCCGTGTACACGCACAAACGCATTTTGGGTATGGCTGGGACCATCAGGGCGGCGGCCATATTGTCTAATTCCTCTCTTGGGAAAAAAGTCACCCTCTCATACCAGAAAAGAAAATCGTCTCGTAAATTGGGGAAGTCGTACCCGTTGTGCTTCGATATATCGTCCGGATCGATCCTCAGATATCGTACGAACGTGGAAGGGTTTAGTAGGATATAGCTTATGTTCAAAAACCGGGCCTTAGTCTTCTCACCCATGACGGCCTCCACTTTCATCACCAACCCCGAGAGAAACCTAAAAAAACCGCTTGCGGTGCCGCAACCCTTCCTGTAGTAACAGGTCTCTCTCTTCCGGCCGTCTATATGACCGATGAAATGAGCGACTATATCGTCGGCCTCGCGCTCGGTTGTAATTTCGGGTAACCGTTTCACATAGAACGCGTACATGTCCCAAACGTCAGCCGTTACATAATAATAATAGGCCAGGGTTTGGTGGTCGGCGAAAGGGCTGCAACCTTCCATCTTTACTCTTGTGTAGTCCGTTACCTCGCGCAAAAGGTGTACATACCATTCCGATTCCGGGTGTATCATACTGAATGCGTCTATTTTCCTATCGGAGTCCAATACAAACTTTTTATCGCTCAGATATTCTTCGTGGGGGTATTGGACCGGTTCCATTGTGTCCGGATGTTTCAAATTGAATGCGTCCATTTTCATATCGTAGCTCAATACGAGCTTTTTCTCGTTCATATATACTTTGTAGGGATATGGGTAGAGGTTCATTGCGTGTAAAAGCCGACACTCTGTCGGTTTTTCCACCTCCGCCCCGTACAACGCGGCCAGTATGTACACCTCGCATATCCTACAGGTGTTAACATAGAACAAAGAATAATATTCCTTCAGGCTGTTTTCCATCCTCCTCGTTCACCCCCGGGGTATGACTATTCGAGCGTACTGTCGTTAAAAAAACACCACGGGCACGGGTGGGAAACTATATATCCTGGAAGATAAAAATAAATGGATTCTTTACCCGGTCAATAACAGTCTCGTCGGTGGAGAAATCAAAAAAAAAAACTCGGTTTATATATACATATTTTTTTCTTTATTGTGACGTGGGTGGAAAAGGCAGTTGTCATCCGGATACACCCGCTAACAACGGATTTTATTTCTACATCGTCCCCCGAAACTCACGTTACAGCTCCGCGGGCCATAATAGCTCCCGAACTTGGGGTTCAGCTTCATCGTCGGGGTGTACTCGTGTTTCGCAAACATCTTGTAATACTGCAACGCGTACCGCCACAAATTCTTCCCGGTCACCTCCACCTTGTCTAGCCCGTATTCCTGGACAGCGCCTTTCCATTGCGAGTAAATCTTCGGGTCGACTATCTTTCGTCTCATGTGTAGGATGTAGTGTTCCGCCCGTGAATCGTCTACCACGGCTGTGTACACGCTCAAACGCCGCTGCGGTATGCCGGGACCCGTCAGGGCGGCGACCATTTTTTCTAATTCATCTCCGGGAAAACGAGTCACCCTCTCGTACCAGAACAGAAAATCGTCTCGTAAATTGGGGAAGCCGTAACCGTCGTGTTTCGATATATCGTCGGGATCGATCCTCAGGTGTTTTAAAAACCAGGCCGGGTTTATTAGGATATAGCTTACGTTCAAAAACCTGGCCTTGGTCTTATCACCCATGACGGCCTCCACTTTACACAGCAATTCTCTGAGGATCCTTAATATATCGGACGTGGGGTCATTACCCGGCTGGTAACAGTTCTGTCTCTCCCGGGCGTCTATATGTCCTATGAAATGAGCGACTATATCGTCGGCCTCGAGCTCGTTGGTGACAGGGGGTAAATCTGACACGTAGTCCGCGTACTTGTTCCAAAACCCGAGCGTCATAGAATACTGCGAGAACATGACTCTACGTCGGTTGAAAGGGCTTATGCCCGCCATATTCACTCTCTTGTAGTTCTTTATCCCAAATAAAAGGTGTACAAACCATTCAGAGTCCGGATGTATCATGTTGAACGCGTCTATTTCTCTATCGGATTCCAAGACGAACCTTTGGCCGCGCGGCCAACCCTCGTAGGGATATGGGAACGGGTCCAGTGTGTGTAAAAACCGACACTCGGTCGGTTTTTCCATTTCCACCCCGTACAACGTGGCCAGTATGTACACCTCGCACTCCCTACACTTATTAACGTAGAACTCTGAATAATATTCGTATACGCCGGTTTCCATCTTCCTCGTTCACAGGGGTGTTATTATTCGAGCGTACTATCATAACAAAAAAACCCAAGACTATAAATTTGGAAAAAAATATATATAATAAACCGTATTCTAGACCCGGTCAAGATCCCGTATGAATTCCCGAGGTGTGGGTAGAGAAATTAACAAAAAAAATTGGGTTAGTACCACCCGATACCGTACCCCGCCGAGTTCAATGTTGTATTTTGTTTCCGCTTCGTCTCGGTGAACTCGCGTTTAGCCTCCTCGAAAATGTTGTTAGCGAACATTTTGTAGTACTGGAACGTGTATCGCCACAGCTTCTTCCCGGTCACCTCGACTTTGTGTATCCGGTATTCCGTGACCACGGCGTCCCAAACCGAGTAAATAAACATTAACGAACTCACGTCGGGTATCTTCCGGCGCATGTGTAGGATGTAATGCTCCACTCGATTATCGTCTACCACGGCCGTGTACACGCATAAACGCTTTTCCGGTATGGAGGGGACCATCAGAGAGGAGACTATATTTTCTAGTTCCACTGCGGGAAAAACAGTAACCCGCTCGTACCAGAACAAAAAATCGTCTCGTAGATTGGTGAACCCGTACCCGTCGTGATTCGATATATCGTCGGGGTCGATACTCAGATATTGTAGGAAGTCGGAGGGGTTCATTAGGATGTAGCTTATGTTCAAGAATCGGGCCCTGGTCTTCCCGCCCATAACAGCCTCTACTTTCCACAACAACTTGTAGAGAAACCTCAAAAAACTTTGAGTGGAGTCCCAAATAAGGGCGCAAATTGGTCTCTCCCCGGCGTCTATGTGGCCTATGAAATGGGCAACCATATCATCGGCTTCGAGCTCGGTGGTGGGTCGGGATAAGAAATATAGGTAGCGGGTGTACAGACGCCAAACATCGGGCGATTTATCCAACTCCGGGCAAGGGGGGATGCGCCATTCCACGATAGGGCTATGGTGTTCTACGTTCACTCTCTTGTAGTCCTTTATCTCTGGTAAGATGCGTTGATACCAATCAGAGTCCGGGTCGAGCATATTGAACGCGTCTATCTTCCTATCGGAGTCCATGACGAACTTTTTACCGCTCCGATATGGATACGGATACGGATTCATTTGGTGTAACAAACGACAATGGGTTAATTTTTCCACCTCCGCCCCGTATAATGTGGTTAGTATGTACAGTTCGCAGGGCCTACATTCGTTGACATAGAAGTCGGCTAAGAATTTGTAAAGCGCTATTTCCATTCGTTTTGAGCGACCTTTGTGGGCCATTTTTGTGAGTGCCCGGTGGCGAACGGGGGAAATTTAACTAAATTTTGTTAACCCCGTCAATCGCGGTGTGTATTCGAGCGTTGAAGAATTATTGTGTCTTGAGCTATAGTAAGCGAGCCTAAAGACCAGCCGGTATTCGGATTTAGAGCTAAAATTCCCGCCAGGTACCCACACGTCGTGAAAAACTGATCGATGATGATGTCGGGTAGGTCCCCCTTTGTAATACCTATTGCGTTGGAATATAATCGTCTCAACGTTAGATATAGTTCGTCGGTGTGTCGTAGAAACGGTAGGTAAAAGGCCGAATGAGCGGGTAAATCGTCACCGATATGACTGGCTACATCGAGACCCGCGAAATGTAAGTCTAGTTCCTCTTGTAGCGTCATTGGAACGTCGTTGTCGATTATAGCCGATGCCATATTACCCGTCATCTCCCCCAACCTTGTACCGGCGGCGTTGGAACCTGCAAACCGTCTCTCTTCCTTCATAATCAGGGCTTTGATCATAATTCCTGTTCCAATACGCACCGTCTCTTTACCCGCCTCGCATAATTCGCACTCGGTAGAATTTCCGCGGAATGTAATCATATGGTTATACATATGTTCATACTCGGTAGAGACGAACCTAGCCATTACGATCGAACGATAAATTTTTACAAACACAAAAAAAAGAAATAAAGAGTCATAACAATATATATTTGTTTGATAAGATTGTTTTTTTACTTAATGACGAGGTAAACAAAAAATCCGTTTATTCCTTCTAATTCGAAATGCGACCCATCTGGCGAACGGCAAAACATTAATTCTCCCCTGTTTAACCGTATATCTAGAGGACAAAAAAAGGGTTCGGTGTATGGTACGAACCCGCTTCTATTCACAGGTGCACTTCTCCTGGTATCGCCCGACTTCGTCTTCCTCGATCGGTCCCAAGGGTTTACATTGGTTCTTTTCATCCGGTAGAGTATTCCTATTCGCGCGGGCCTCCATTTCCGATTCCTGTGTACTCGCCGTGCGATAATCACCGCAGAAAGGTATGAGATTGATGATCAAAATAACAACCATGAGAATTACTATCGGTATTCCTATAACCAACAAGTAGGGGTAAAGTCCCCGACAGATTTCGTTTAAGTCCTTCATAACGGGCGATGTTGTTACCTCGATACAGTCGGTCTAATGTTCGACTGTATACAAATACAAATTCCCTAATGATGACCGGTTAAATAAACCAATTATTTAATTTCCCCCGCCCATTTGCCCCGGGTGCAAAAAAGGAGATGCCGTTAGAAGTCGTCGTCCCCGGTCGTGTCCAACGTTTTATATTTGTTCTTTCGCCCGAGTAGATTATTCATTTTTAAGAAACCCTTCATTCCGGATTTATTTTTACACGCTCCGTAACAATTGAAGCCGATATTCAACAGTATGCCGAAGAAAACGACCAACGTGAAAACCAGTGCCGCTATCCCCACACCCATTATATAAGGGTAATATTGTTGAATGATTGAGTGACCCTCCATGACAAGAGCTTTCTTAAGCTCTTGTACGAACGTCGTTACGTTGATACGTTCGTAGTCCATCTCACCGCTCATTTGTTAAACTTTTGTTTTACGTTTGAGAAGTTTCCTTTTCCTCGGTGTCTCGGTGATGCGACGATCTATCTTTTCCCCGGGTTTTTCGCTCAATATCGCGGCTTGGGAAAGAACGTCTTCTACCGTTTCGAGGTCTGAGAAACCGAGGGTGGGTCGGATAGACCGCGATTCAGTTGTTTCCATCTCCTCGTCGAAACAAACACCGGCCGTTATATCGTCTTTTCCTTCTAACCACGCTGCCAAGTCGCCGCGTTCGTTCATCTCCATGATTTTGGCCTCTATTTTTATAACATCGCCGAAAAGGGTGTTCGTATCTACGTCCGACATCTAGACGCTATCGTTTCTATTCGTTTGAGCAACGGTCTCATTAAATAGGAATATAAATACTTTTTCGCGCCCGGGGTAACCTCGCGAACTGTCATACCCGTGACGTAGTCGAAGGCGTTATCCGGGTGTAATATCGCCATAGCGGCGACGGGATCGAATTTAGCTAGACATTGTAGCGCCATCTCCTCTATACTCATGGCGAAGAAAGCGGCGATGTTTATCACTCCCTCTTCGGAATTGTATAAAAAAGTAGGCGAGGGGTTTCCGATAACGATCTCATCTCCTTCTTCCATAAGTTCAAACATATATTCCGTCACAATTTTTTTCGGGTCGGGACCGTCTTGATCTCGTTGTTTCCGTTTTCCTAATGTCGTCGTCGCAGTTATCAAGGCCTCGTATCTGTACGAGCGGCGATCATCAAAGTCCCTTTCGTTCTCGACCCCGGTTAAAACTCCAAATTTAACGGGTATTGGATTCACACCCGATGGCGCCGTTTTCATCATTTCTCCCAGTAAGCGGGTCACTTCCGGCCTCTTGTGAAAGACGGTCGTGGCTTCTACGAGGAACGGCCTCGGATGCGCCGCGTCTTTTCGCGGTGTCTTCGCGGAGCCTTCCAAATCCATACCCAAAACGTACCGTAAAAATGGAAACGTGGTGCCCAACCACCCATCCACACCGTCGATGGCCTCGGCGCCTCCCTCATCGAGTATCATACCGAAGCCGTTCATTCGTTTGAGGGGCGCGCTATACGACCCGCTCTTCAACTCTCTTACGTATTTCTCGCGCTCGCGGGCCTCTTCCGCGGACACACACCATCCGGCGAAGACCGGTATGATTTCGTCATCGGCACTACACGGTTGAATAGTTTTCTCGGGGACATGCGCGTATTCACCGATAACGAATATGGACGATAGAACATCGCCGAATTCGAATACGACGCGGACCGTTTCCGGACCCAACCGGTATATTTTCTTACGGCCGGTTCCCGCGCATATTTCCATCATGTATACCACGTAGGAGAATAAAACATCGCCCGTCTTCATACCCGGTTTAAATTCGACGACGGGCACCTTCGATAAATCGACGACGTACGACTCTATTCGAGATACAACATCGTGTAACAACTTCATCAAGGGGTGATCCTCTTTGTAGCGGTCTATCGCGTCTAAGAGCCCTTTTACGATAGTAATAACGGGACCCGTGTCTATCGTGGGATCGGAGAGTTCATTTCTCGCCTCGGCCACCTCGGCCATTAATCGGACGATGGCGTCCGCGGCCCGGTTACATTTCTCGAACTCTGTTGTCATGGACAACATTGCTGAACTGAAGGAGAAGGTTTTCTTCTCGGTAATCTCTCTATGAAATCCGTATATGGACCTTAGAGGCGGCGCTCTGGAGTAATCGCTCGTGTCCCATCTAAAAATATCCGGTGTAACGTCGTATTGACGGGGTGTAGAATATACAGAGTTTATCAGGGCGCTGTCTATTTTCCACCATATTTGTATAGCGGTATTGGTTAATCCGAGACCATTCACGTATTCCGTCGGTACTTGATTCTCGTTCAACATGATTTTTGTTGAGGAAATAAATATATATATATTACAAAAAAAAAAATTTACCTATAAATACATCCGCTCTGCCCCCATTACAATTGCAATTTCCCTTTATTTCCTCGCAGTGGTCATCTAAAATATATTAAAGTGGGGGAAAAAATATGTTTAAATTCTCTTCAACCAAAGGTAAGATACCTACTAAAATAACCGATGGGTTCGGATTCGCCATCACCATTCCCTTTTCTTTCACAATCGCGCCGGGGGCTTTTTATATTGTACAAACCGGGCTGGTTCTCGAGTCCGCTCCACCCAACACCGTGGTGACCGTTCATAATCATATGAAAACCACGAAACGCTTTAAAATCGTTGTACAAAGAGAGAGTTTCGGTGAATACCGCCAGTTGGTGGTGACCATATTCAATTTCGATCAATATAAAGAGTACGTGTATGAAAGGGGTAACATTCTTTGCGGTATGATTTGCGAGAAAAAGCACAATAATTCCGTTATCAATAAACCTATACTGTTAAAAGCGCGACGCGGTCTACCGGGTTTGAAGCCGGGTGGTATTTACGAGATAAGGTCCGACCTGGAGTTGAAGATGAAAGCGGGGCAATACGGATTAATCGAACCCTTGCAATTGGGAGAGGATGAGGATGGATTCACCATACAAGACGAAGATAAAATGGTCTTGAATGAAATCGTAGCCGTTAGGAAAAGGACCAAACTCGATGTGTCCCTCTTATGGAAGGGCGTCACATCGGGAGTTATAACGGGGGGATCACCACTCGCCAAGTTTACGGTATATAATTACATCAATAACGCCGCTGTGGTGAAAGTCAATCCTATTGGTGAGCGGTCACTGTAGTCGATCGTTTTGATTGGATAGATATTTTCTTATAAAACCTGTCCTGATGACTCCACAGCACACGCATTCATTATCAACCGGTGTATAAACATGGATAATTTAATGAAAACCGTTATAAATCTATACGGTATTCTTGTCAAAATGGTTCAACCGGACGGATTATTGATGGTTAAATGCACCTTAGTAGAGGCTGAGTACACAACCATTAATGAATGGAGGATATTACTGACGGCTATTATGGATAATTATACTCCGCACGGCTCTGGAGACTACGAGGAAATCTGGTATCGAATAAAGAACGATCCCGGTGACGATGTTGTTAATTATTATCGAGATACCGACCCGCAAGCCGCGCCCGATATAAAACAGATCACCGCGCAACCGGGGGATATTATGGAGAATTATACTCAACAAGGCTCTGGAGACTACAAGGAAATCGTGTATGAAATGCAGAGCGATCCCGTTGACGATTATTGTCGAGACGCCGTCCCGCAAACCACGGCCTGTATAATCCCGGTCACCATACAACCGGAGGGAATAACGGATCAAGATATGGATAGGAGCGTAAACGTTTTCTTAACCAACTTGGCGACAAAGAGGATGAAAAAAGTGTCTGAAAAACGTGGCACCTCCAGACGAGCTCCCAACGCTCTTTCATCCGGTGATTTTACGAGTATTCTAAACCGCCACGGGGACGGCCAATATCTTATAAACACTTTACCAACTCCGACTACCAGAACCCCGTCTTGTATTAACAGTATACTCAGTTATTTATCGGTTACAGAACTTACCAAAGAGATATTACATAGGATTAAACGCAGGGATAGACGCAGATTCGCGTGTGCCGCCTGTTCTATGAATCTTACATATGAATATTTGTACCAACCCTGTTGCGATACCCGGTTATGTGGATATTGCCGCGTCGCGGCATCTCACTTCTACTGCTTCTGTATCATCTGCAAAAAGGAGGTCGGTTCCCAAACGGAAAAAGACAATATATTAAAAAAAATATCCGAATAGTGGTGTGGTCCCGGCAGGAAAAAAAACCGTATTCATAGATTTTTTTTTTTTTATTGATCTCCTCGGCATTGTTCGTAATAAAAAAATCTTTTTTTTGGAAAAGAAATCTTTGTTAATTTCTCCACAACCGGATATTTTTTCCCCTCATTTGAAGGATGTGTAAATTGTTACAAGAAATGAAAAGAACAGAATCACGTAATGCCCTTCTCGTTCAAAAACTTGATGCGAACCCTCGACGCGTTAACCCCGGTCGAGTCGGTCTTACCTTTGATGAAATCCAAAGAGGAGATGGAAGACGATATGAAGCACGCGCATTTGTTATTCACAATTTACAACATAACAATATTCAACGGTGTTATCCCGGCGAGGTATGCGGAAATGACACTATTTTTTAAGGTGCGTCCTATAGCGGATGAATGGGAGCCTTACATGAGGATTGAAAAAAAGGACAAAACTAAATTTATTTTCGAGATAACGGGTGAAAAACGCGAAGACCAGGCGACGCAGATACTTCACGGTATGGCGCACCTCGTGTCCGATTTACACGGTGGAGGGGAACTGGATGAGGATATACACGGGCTAACTTTTCAGTACGTCGTCGAACATATAAAACGATTCATACCTAATTTCCGGGTCAATACGACGAAGCCCAACCCAGAAAATACCATTGAGAAAATTAAAAAAATGTTTCCTCTGAAAGAGGGTGTGACAGTAGAGAGTAATAAAGCGTTCATCGACGAAACGAAGCTTTACTACGAGACGGGGGTAGATATAGTAATGACCGGTATGTTAATATACAATCATATAAACGGCCACCTGTTTAACTATTCCCTGAATAACGAGTCAACCGTTGTGTGGATCAACAGAGAAGGGGCCGATTTCGAAGGCCGCTGCGATACTCAGGGACGTATCACTATGAATATGTATTGTATGCGGAGTTTCGACGACATAGTTTCGACGATGGCTCACGAGATAGCGCACGCAGTGGAATACCTAGCTATCAAAGACCGTCTTATGTATATGCCGCACGCTGTTCACTCGCAAGAATGGCGCGGTATTTCAGATTACATCGTCCAGATGCACGGCGACGCTTTCGCCATAGATATAGAAGCATCGGAGGAGAAATACTATGCCACCTACGAATGTGGGGCGTGTGCTTATAAACGATATACGGACGAAATCAATTGGAGGAATATGCCCGAATGTCCGAACTGCGAAACCCCGTTAACCCCCGTGCATTGGACAGGGGCTGTATTGACCGAACGCGGGGCGATTAAACGGAAACGAGAGGAAGACGAACAATATGTTAGGTTACGGGTCCAAGGCATCAAATATATGAGAGATATTATGGGTAAGATGTACGATAGGCGTTCACGAACTGCAGAAGAGCATCGCTGAAAATGGAATAGACATATTATTCCACGTTTGGTTTTAACTCTTTAAGACTTGAATATTCATACCCCGTGAACGAGGATATATAAAATATTCAAATGCGTCGGGTTTTATGTTCCGAACGTTGGCTTGAGTATAAATAAACAGACGATAGATAAAACAAAAAAACCCAGTCGTGGTTATTCCGAAACAATGTGTTTTATTATTTTTTTTGAGAGGTCGGTTACGTCATTCACGCACGGTGTTTGAGTTACACAACAAATTGCCCGTCCCTGACGTGCATTACATCTATAACGGTGTTCATCATAGTTTCCGAGCCGAAGGCGTCCGTGCCCATTTCGGCTCTCAAACCTTCTATGAAATTAGATATGTCTTGACCTATCAGTGCTGTATCGCGCCCCTTTATTCTCGATAATACGACGTAATAATTGGTGTTAGTTCGAAAGGCCATCACCTTCTTGGAGTCGAGACCGTAATAGGCGTAAAGATACATTATATCTCTCGAGTCCGAAACTATACCGATTAACGGGTTGTTGGGTTGGGTAATATCCAGGGTCGTCTCTACCCATATGTTTTCGCGTTCTGTTTCGTACAAATCATCGTCCGTCTCCATAGACGATACATCATTCGACATAATCGCCAAATCTACGTGGTTGTATTCACCTAAATTTGTGTTTATCGCAACCTTCATGCTCTCGGTCAAACACACACCCTCCATCAACATGGTTGCGGAGTAGAGGTAATGGTTTTTACAACTTTCTTTAAACCCCCCTACGAGGAAACCGAATCGGATCATAGTTTCCGAGTAGACCACTTTTATTTTAACCCCGTTAACGTGTGGTTTGTTGTGGCATCTTTTCGGGCAAAGCGAAAACGTGTCGTAGCGTTTGGTGGACCCGGAAACGAGCGCGAACGTCTTTCCGGTGAAAACGATACGGGATCCAAACAAGGCCTTTTCGATAGCTTTTTGAGTGTATTTTGCCCCTTGGTCTCCGCTGGTCCTTCTCAACGTCCTTCTCATGTTCTCTACTCCTTTATTCAACCACAACTCGTTGAGAATACTTAACATAATTTCTATATCACTCCACTTAGGAAAGCTTGGGTGCGTCTCGTCGAATATAACCGTACGTTTATTCAAAGCTTTCAAGACCCCCACGGCGTCTTGTCCCAATTTTACCGCCACGTAATCGTTTATTCTTTCCACTTCCAAGTTTTTAATAAACTCCTCATCGCCCATTGAGCGTATGCCGTGTACTTTGGTTATGACCGTGCCCACCGCCGCTTCCATAGGTCCGTGAGACAATTTGGCCTCGGTGGGCGCTGGTTCGTCCCCGTAAATTTGCACTAGCCTTTTAACACCTCCTTTTTTTGCTTGCCCCGGTAGACGCAGACCGTGCCACACGACCTTTTTGTCGGCGGGAGTTTTGTAGATACAGGTGTCATACACAGACAAGTCCTTATCGCCGCAGTATAACCCTATCGTCTCCGGGAAAATGTACCTCACCTCTCCCAATATTTTAACAATGCTCTCGGCCGCTTGCGTCGTCAATACCACGCCGTCGGGAAACCGTACGTGGTGATGCAACCCGTATTTCGATCCCGTCTCCACTTCGGGTTTCGAATAGAAAATATAATGTTTCAACCGGTTTTTTAAATCCGGCAAATTGTTCAACACCGTGTTCGCAAGGGCTACCATATCTCGGCATAACTGGTCCAAATCTAAATCGTTTTTAACCGGGGTCGGTGACAAGTCTATGTCCATAACCAGCGTCGAAATATGCATAGCGCTAGATATACACTCTATTGCCGTACCCTTGGAATCTAACATCAAAGACTCGACGATATCCATCAAATTCTCGCCCATTTCCCCTTTTTCTTCTTCTACTACCGCGAATTCGTGCCCGCCCTTCTTCGTTATATACATCCATATGGGGGCGGTGAAACTCGCCGAATACATAAAGGCCCTACTCACACCCGCGACTTCGGGATTGTTGTACGGATAGGTCGCCTTGGCCATACATTTTGTTCCGAATGGTGGCGCTAGTGGTTCCCCGATGAATTTGCTACCCCTCAGCGTTTTGTGAAAACCGACCGCGAACTTGATATCTCTCATACTGGGATTAAATATGTTCTTAATCTTATTCACGCTACCGTACAGCCGCAGGGGCACACCCCGCTCCACCGTCGCCGCCATATTCTCAAAAACGGCGCCGTATATTTTAATCCTGTCCGCCGATTCGTCTACGATGGCGAGGCGCTCGTGTAACCAGGCCGCCGCGATATCGACTTCAAATAAATTCTTCGGGGCTTTTTCGATGTTGTGGCGTATCAGCTCTTTAATAACCATGGATATATACAGCGGAGCCGACGAATATTCACGCCTCATCTTCTCTATGGCATCTCCGAGCTTAAAGCCATACTCTATTACCGTCTCCATTTCGGAAACGAGGCGGATATAAGAAGCGGTCGCCGATTCATAGACGGCTCCGTGATCTATAGCCGCCCCGTTCCAGATGGCCATATGTTCGATGTCTATTTTACCCCCTTGTCTAAATCCCGTCAGTAGGTCGTGATTGGGAATGCTATCTTCCGCGTTTACCAGGATATATCTTACGAGCTGTTTTATGGTCTCCGAATCGTTCCCGATACTAGTCCGGGTATACAGATGGAAAAAGAACCACAAGTATTCGTGCACTTGTAACCGGCGACCACCATCACCGACCGACTCGCCGTCGGTGCTGTACATTACCAGTTGCTGCGCGCGAGTCCACGTGTCTAATAATGACGTCATAAGCCAAAAACTCGTGTGGAAGTTATCCAGAGAGATCGAGTCTAGATACGATAAAGCCGTGGGAAGAACGAGCGCGTCTCGTAACATTGTCCTCATAATATCGACGGGCATGATAAGCTCGGCACATTTGGCGAACTTAGCGTGGGCGTTCATTACACTCGCCGGGGTAAATTTTATAAACCGCACCGGGCCCCCCTCTACCGTTAATCTAAAGTCGATTACACCAGACCGCAAATATTCTTCCGGGTCGCACTTAAACAGTAAAACTCCCACCGGCTCCGTCATGTATGAGACCATCTTATTTCTCATCAATATCTCCGTGAAAATTGCACATCTGTAACCCTCTATCGGCATAGGCTCCGCTTCTAACTTAGTAAAAAACATGTACAAGTTACTACTCCCGGCATCGTTATCGAAGGAATCCGTCTTAAACCCGACCGTGTCTGTGGTTATTATTGTTCTACCCTCTACAAACATAATGGGTTTTTCCCGCGCTCTCTTCGCGGATGAGTGTATATAGGGAAGTGTGACTCGGTCGAGGTAAACTTAATTTATAAGACCTATGTTTTGATCGAGCCGAGGACATCGCGGGTATGTGGACTGCGATGCGCGGTGATCGCGCTATAGCTATAATTACAAAGCTATCTCATAGACGATACATCGCTATGAAAGGGGGTATGGGGTCCGGTAAAACGCACACAATTCTCAACGCCCTCAACAGTATGAACGGGCACGCCGCTTTGTATATAGTCGGACGAATAGAGCTAGCCAAAGAAATCGAGTCCCGAATAGGCGCCAATTGTAAGGTATATAATTATATAAACAGGGACCATTTCTACAAGGGTATCGGTCAGATGGAGGTTATAGACACAAACACGAAGAAGGTTTTCATCGTGTGCATCAACTCCATTTCCGAGAATACCTTTCCTAGCGACGGTATATGTTTCGACACGATCGTTATAGACGAAGTGGAGACCACAATGAACAACGTTCTTCAGGACGGGCTAATGGATTATCCAACGGCCACGACCACGGTCCACTTCATGGTGCATAATTTGATAAAGTTTTGCAAAGTTTTCGTATCTATCGACGCCGCGCATTCGGACTCTATGGTGAGCTGTTTACACGAGGCCGTAGGAGTGGAGACCGCCAAGTATAACGTGTCGTTAGTGAGCGATACAACGCCTATATACGACATGGCAGAGGAATGCACACCCCAATACGATATGCGATATATCGAAGGGCAGCCTTTATTAGGCGAACTCTTGTACAGAATATACCAACGGCAGGAGCGCGTATGTGTGTCGCTGCCCTACAAGAAGGAGGCCGAAAAACTTAGAGCGTATATTATTGCTGCCAGACCGACGGGAGACACGCATGTACCGCATGTAGTTTTGTACACGGCGGCGGAGAACCAGGCTCGTAAACGGCGCGTGGATATGGGAGTAAGCGATGAGACCACGTCCATGACGGAGTTGGCGGAAGAGGCCGATGTGTTTATTTTTAATTCGTGTATGTCGGCCGGTCACAGTCTCAACATGATCGGATATCATTCATTTTTTTCTATTTTCGCTATCGATAGTCACACGTGTTCGTTGATAGAACAAATGCAAATGACTGCGAGATTGCGTAAGAATTATACGAAGAAACTCTTTTACACGCTCTTGTACGTCAGACCCGATCCCCTTTGTAGAATGAGGCCCATAGAACCGTTCGGTAAACACGTACTTCTTTTAAGGAAGTGGGGTAAGAAGATCGCTTTTAATCGGGCTTCCGCTACTGCGGAAATCGAAAGAATGTTAAGAGAGGCGTACCCGGGAATAAAATTATCGAGCGCTAGAGCTAGGAGAAGTAAACCTTGGAAGAGTATAGAGAAGATACGGGCGGTAAAGGACGCGGACAAACTGGCGTTGGTTACTTTATTATCGAGAAATAGAGACTCTATGTCCAGGTGGGGGTTTGTTACCGAGAATATACAACCCGTTTACGGTAATGTGAAAACCCGATTAAACGACGACGTGGTCACGAAGATGACGTATAGCGAACGGCACAAGATAGTGGTGAGTAGTTGACAATGGCCATCTGCGATTGTACAGGTCTCCGTAAAACCGACCATTTTGCCGGTTGGTTAAAAGAGCTCGCGGATGTCTACGTCTGCGACCTACATCACGTTTCGCATTACTGCGATGGCGGTCAAGACTGCAGGATTTTAAATTCTGTGTGTGTTATCAGCGGAGTGCAGAAACTACCGGTATTAACGAAGCCGGGATACGACAACGAGCCGATCAACTTCAACAATAAGACGTATCTACGGGAGTCATTACGGGAATTTTTGCGAGATCATTCTATAGACGGCGACGTTATAGATTCTCCGTTGACGGAGAGTCAAATCCACAGATTGTATTATCTATTCAGGGATACGCGGGACAAATGCAAAAGAAATATGACCCCCGAGAAAAAGGCCGCCTTCGAAGCCCGTCTTTTTTTCAAGATGGCTGTGTTATTATTGGAAAGTAAGATGGTGGACCACAGGGAAAAGCAGCGAGTATTGGGCTGGTTATCCAATAAGAGCGATAAGAAATTCCTAGCGGGTGTGAGTATACTTTTAACCTATGACATTATACACAAAGACAAACGTATGGGACCCCTGGTGGTAAATTCCCGTTATCACGAGCGAATTATGCGCCTGTTGACGAGGGTAGAAGCGGGAAAAGGATATCGAAACTAAAAAAAATAAAATAAAATAAAGAATAAAGCCCGACTTTGGTTTCTAAGCGAATATTTTTTTTATTAAATTTTTTTCCCTATATCACGTCTGCCAATATCCGATAGAATTGTTCCTTTTTAACACGGGCTACTAATTTATGGTCCGCACATACGCACCCGCTCTTCCCACTCGCGGCGAACGCGCGCACTTTCATCGTTGCCTTGGTGGTTATATAGTCTTCTAGGTAGGGAAGGTTTATCGGACTAGCCGCCGTCGTGTCCGTGCCATATACCGTGTCCATAACTACACATCTACATCTGGTACGTTTACACTGTTCCGTGACATCGGTAAATCCAACACTGAGGTTGTCTAATTTGCAACTAACGCAGGGTCTGAAATCGGCTATTTCTTTAACGCGAGCTCTACTATCCACCCCTTGATCGCTAATATGAAGCGGGACGTATTCGCCTATACCGCGGGTGGGACCGATACTACCCGCGAGGTCTGGCGGCACTATCGGGAAGGAGGAAATATAACAGGCGTAGTTCGCGTAGTCGTTCATGATAGGGTTGGAATATATAATTTTGAATTCGGGCTCGTCATCGGGGGTCGTTCTCCGTTTACATCGAGGACGAGACGGCGTTTTTATGACTCTGGATAGGTGTTCGTATATTGCGCCTCGCATGAATAAATGATGCGGTAGATCTGCTGTTACTTGTAGACCAGTTGCCGAGTGGTGGTAGACCGCTTGCGGTAAAAGAAGCGCGCGGGAATAGTACTCGTCACCGTCCGCCGATATAACGGCTTCATTCCCGATTTTTGTAATAACGGTTGCGTAAACATCGACGAACCTTTCTATGGCGTGTTTATAGCGTTTATAAGCATATCGTATAGAGACGGAAAGCGTGGAGTCCGATATACCGGCGATGGGCAGTACGAAATTATCGTAATCTTTTTCTAAATCGTTCTTATATCGGTTGGCCATTTTCCACAACGGTATATAGTGATCTCGAACGGAAGTGGGGACGGGAAACATGAGACTGAACGAGGTGACGGACAAAACGTGTACCTCTTTAATGCGAGTCGCCCACTCGCCCATAATAAGTTTGATGGCGTTGATGGTGGTGAATCCCGGACCTTCTTTAACAATTTCCATCAATTCGGCGTCGCTATCGGTACGTGGGGTAGGTTTACCTCAACAGGAATACTCGCTTCGCGTTCTGTCAACACCCGCTTCGCGACTTCTGTCACGTCGTCGACGTCCAAATTAAGTTCCGTCATAATATCCGTTAGCAGCGCTTCTTCTCCGCCGGAGACCGCGCCGTCATCGCACAAATTATCGGCCTCTAGAGCGGGATCGTAAGCGTTTATCACCTCGTTTAGCGATTCGTAAATTCCGGCTTCGAAGATATGGTTTTCTGTGTGTTTTATGGTGTTGGCGAGCGGCACGGACGCACTAACCTCTCCCGCTAGTTGAAGTCGTGCGTTGGTTACTTCCGCTTGAGCCGAGGCGACTTTATTGAGCGCTCTAACCATCGCGGCTCGTTCCCCTATGTCTATGACACGCCTCAACCCTTTGGAATGCACTTCCTTAATCTTAGCTCGTCCTTCCGCTCGGCAACTGAGACGAAGGCACCGTTTAAGTTGTAATTGCTGCAAAGACGACAATTTCCCTCCCGACGATTTAGACAGTATTTTCTGGGCCATAGCTCTATATAAAGCGGCTTCCGATATGTCCTTTTCGATCTCTTCGTCACTCACCCCTGCCGAAGAGAAAGGGTCGATATAACGCTCAGTAAATTTCTTCTCCCTTTTCCTCAAGAGTAATTGCCGCAACATAGACATCGAGATCTTTGGTGTCTAGGCGGACTATCCCCGTTTCAGCCGCTACATCGCTTCCGTCCGCGACTTTAATCGATAGAAGATTTGTTATTTCGAAGGCTCCTCTTTTATACTGTAACACTTTCACAATGAGCGGGTCGGACGCGAATTGGAACCGTTCCCCATCGCTTCCGGTTAAGAGTTTGTTCCACGCCGCTAACCATACTCCGGGGCCGATTATACTCGCCGGCGTGCGGAGTGAAAATATAGCACCCTTACCGCTCTGATCTGTACCCGAAGCTAAAATAGTACGAGCGTTCAGACGCACTACCTCTATAGGGTTTAACGCTACCGGAATGTTGTCTCGGTTAAAAACAAACCCCTGACTAGTGGATTGTCCGTATGTGTTCGGTAAAGGTTTCAGGTAAGGCCCCGTCGGGACGGCGAACGGCACATCTCGGATTGTTATCGCGGCGGCTCCAACGGTCGTCACGGTGCCGTCGTACACCGACACCGGATTGTAATATTCATCGCATGATCTAACGTAAACTAATATCTGTTCCATTTCGACGTTAATCAACGGAATACCGATGTATCTACCGGCATCTTCCACATAAACTCTAGTTTGGTTGGCTTGTACATGCCTGTCCGTTTTTTCGATGAATCCTGTCTCGTCGTCAACGCTGAGAAAGGCCGAATTATCACCGGTGTCAAAATCTACCACCTCGCCATCGGCGGATACGTCTTTGTCTCTCAGAACGGTTAATTTAGACGCCCCGCCGATGGGTGTTGTGTTATAGTCGTGAAATTGTGATTTGTGCCATTTTTCGGCTAGTCGAATACGGTGTTCGGCGGGTGGTACGGGGTACTCGCTAGACGGGCTCATAATAGCGCGCTCGACAGCCGATTCATCGTCGCCGTCAACGGCGTCTATAATGACCTGGTAAAATTTGTTATAAAACCGTATTCTATCGAGACGCATAACGTTAATATAAGTGCGAAACGCGGGAGCGTACATTATAGTACCTCTCGGGGAAAAATGATCAAAATTGAAAACTTGAAAGAAGAGAGGCGGGAAGCTGCTAATAGGGTCAATAGATTGTACACGCCCGTGAAAGTTCAGTCGGCGCCTATGTCGTACTGGGAAGTAGAGAATGGGCCAGATTCGGAGAGACGGTCGGCTTGGAACTTATACAGTAATAGGGGTCATCGTAACGTCGGGGCGGTCACGGTGGAAGACGAGAGGGAAAATACGGCCTTTATCAAGGAGGCTGGAGATCTCATTCACGAAATGGCTAATGCTCCGGAATCTTTGGACGCCGGTCCTTATATAGACCCGCTCACGCCTGGAAACTTCTTAGATATGCGTCATCATAAATACGGCATGTATAACATGAGCGACCTGAGATTTAACCTGACCCCGAAAAGGAGTATATATATAGCGCCGTACGCCAATTGCGTACCCGACGAAATATACCTCGATTTAGCGACCGCGTTGGACGAGCCGTGCACGAATGGTAAAGGGTGTTATTATAGGACCTATTTCCCGGAAGTGGCTTCGGCCGGACCTAAAGCGATGACGGCGTCCGTCGGTAAATTATTAATTACCTGCCTACCGACCGTCCACAACCAAGGGCACGTGGGCGAAATATTAACGGTTTTGTACGATAGTATATGCGAACCGACTAAAGACACGGTTATGAAATCGCGGGCTGTGTGTATTGTGTGTTTGTTATTGAACAACGCGAGTAGAGAGTTTATCAAAAACGGGGGGTTGGCCAACCCAGGAGAAGCGGAGAATATTTTTTTGATAAATACGGACGGGGCGGCCGGGGACCTCGGTTTTAGAGAGCTGCATAGACCGGATTTTATGGCCACGATCGCGGCCGCCGAACCGCCTATAAAGATAGTTGTAAAAAAACAGTTGGATTTCAGGAGTCGTTACAAACCAATGAGAATAGGAGAAGGTATATGGGATATCGTATGTATATAACATTTCTTTCATCTATCAGAATGACCCGGTGATTCACCAAAAAAAAAAATTCTTTTTTTCCCCTCATTTAGATGGTATATGGCTTAACACCCAAGTTTATAAAAAAAAAAGAGGGTGAGATGGCAACACCGGAGCGTGGACCCTTTAGAGAAGATGGGGAAGGGGATAGTGAAATTGAAGTCAGCGCCGACGAAAAGGCCGTTATCGAGGAAGAAAAAGAAGAGGACACAGACACCGATGAAGAAAGATATGCGGGTTCCTTTATCGATGATGAGGAGGAAATCTCTTCCCCTTCCTCTACCGAATCCGAAGACTCTGATTACGAAGTCGACGAAGAAGACCTCGAGTTATTGGAAACGGCTGGTATTGTTCTACCGGAACGTTTCTTGAGAAAAAGAAAAACGGCGGACCAGACGATCGAAGAGACAAAACCCCCGAAAACTACTGTCGAAATGAACCCGGGGAAAACCCTAGAATAAATAATTTGCATATCTCGTGAAAATATTTTTAACCCCGTTGATGATTATGATGATATATAATAAAACAACAAAATTGTTTTAAAAAAACATTTCTCTTTGTTTATTTCTCCGCAAACAGAGTATATACAAAAAAGAGTAAAAATGATTGAAAGTTCGTGTCCGGGATAAGGACCTCTTCGTTTATTCCTCCGCAAACAGAGTATATACAAAAAACCGAGTCAAAATGCTTGAAAGTTCATGTCCGGGATAAGGGACGAGTGGAAACTCCACCAGACAAAATGATTCAAAGTTCATGTCCGGTATAAGGGATGAGTAAAACTACATATTTTACGCCTTCTTCCGACACTTGAATGAGGTTTACGTACGCGATTTGTCTCTCTTCTCTTGATGTAAACCTGATGCTCACTATCGGGTAATCCGCGGTGAATAGAGGTGTGCACATTCGGTTCATGAAAATACGGCACCGCTGTCTTGCCGTGTATGTAATCCATGTCCGTATTAGAATATACACGCAACCATTCGGTCATCTTATCGTCGTCCATTGTGTTGTTGAAGGCGTAAATCATCCAAACACCGCGTTTATAAGAATGGCGGTCGACCAACAATCGCTTCCCGCTGATAGAGGGTATATGTGTTTCAATATCCGAAGTAAGTACTATATCATGTCCATCATTCACGGAGGCAGAGAATATCGATCTTCCTAATCTTAAATCGACGTCGTAGATTACATTCTGTCCCGATCCGGCGACAAGTCTAGGGAGCTTATAATGACACCTTTTTTCGCCATGGGCCCAGTATATAAACTTTAATTTCGGTGGTTTATCGGCGCTTCCCATAAGAGGGTCGAACACGGTATTCCCTGGGTTCGACTCGGTCGTTGGTGTAATATTATTCCATATATCATCTTCGATTTCATCGCCGGGTAGCTCGCCGCGACTAACCTCGTCTATGGGAATAGAATGGGTGGTGGATATATCCTTGTTTAGTTCAGCCTCCATAATGTCTGGGTCGTCGAGCATCAATACGTTATTATTCTCACCCTCCATTCTCTCTCTCTCCGCCAGCTCTTCGTGTCAAGAGAGAGACTAGTTCTTTTAGAATTCGTGTTGTCGTTCGCATAGGTTGAGACGCTATATGTGCAGAAGTTGTGATTAACGCGCCTTTTTTATACGTTATTAAAAAAAAATGAGGACGATTCATAGACGCGGTAACCCCATCTTATTCCGCAACACCCGGATCTTATAAGTAGGTTAGGCACGCTATTCACCTAGTCACCCGTAACGAAAGCGGGCGAGTATAAAAAAAGAGATTAAAAACACACACATCGCGGCGAATAGTTTGTTGTACGAAATATATTTACTGGAATTATTTGTGTACGTGCTATAGATACGTCAACCTTGCTAGAAATATTGCCACCAAATATGGGTACAAATATTGCGCACCCGGAATACCAGTCCCTGCAAAAAAGAATAGACAGTTATATAGGATGGACGAGGGCACAAACGCCAAGACATATGGCGGAGGCTGGTTTATACTTGGTCGAGTTGCCCGATTCTGTAAGGTGTTTTCATTGCGGAGAAGGACTGCGTAATTGGAAACCGGGGGATGATCCGATAGTACATCACGTTTACCACTCCCCCGAATGTATTTATATCAATGAAAAATTAAGAGATATTTCGGGAGAGAAGATGGATAAAGTTTTATTAACAACAAAACGGATGGAGGCGTCTATTGAAGGAGTGTTGGCATCGATACGAGGGATGGCATTACTTAGAATGTACCCTAAACAGATTGTTATAGAAGGAACCACGCTGTTTCTCAATACGGTGAAATGGGATATAACCCTCGTAGACGAAAACGTTCTAACGCAATTCGTCGTAAGGAGGAATATAGAAAGGTTTCAATCCGTTCACGCATTATCCGATGATAACCCGGTGATACGTACCAACACATGTGTCATTTGTATGGAGAATGAAGTATCTGTTGTATTTCTTCCGTGTAAGCACTTTATTACATGTGAGGAGTGCTCTGATAAGGTAAAGAACTGTCCTATGTGCCGGACGAACATAGACATGGGTATTGTTACTTACGGGTAACTCTTCAACGATCGAGTATTCCTAGCCCGTGAATGGGGATATATAAAAAATATTCGAATGAACACCAAGTAGACCTCGTTGGAGTATTTCTACCTGCATTCACCGTTGTTAGGCGAGCATATACCCCCCCAAAAAAGGAACAACCGTTGGTACCGAGATATTAAGACAAACCAATCGCGGGGGGGTGTATAAACTCACCGACATTGTGTATCGTAGACGTGGTCGAACCGGTTAGGGTTTACGTATACATCGACCATAATAGGGACATAAACAGTTTGTGGTGCAAAGTGGATCCTTGTGAAAAAATTTGTTTCCTCATTCGTGAGAAAAGAAAAGTGAAAAATATTGTCAACATGGATTCTTACCACGAAGAGGAAAATTTAACGCTTGTATGTGATCCAGCGGTTTGTGCTCCTGCTCGGTCACACATTAACAAAAGGTCCGGTGCCGGTTTCGCGTCCATCCCCGATGATGAGAGGAGTGAAAGCGGTGAGGCCACATCGTCAACTTTAATATCGTCGAGTTTGGAAGCGCCTTTGTTAGACTTTTTAAAAAAAACGAAACAAGCAGAGGGTAAATATGCGGCCGTTTTACTGGAGCGGGATAATTTTTCCAAACAGTTAGGCGTTTACGAAGAAGAACAGAAGAAAATGAAGACTGAGTTGAAAAGAATATCGGCCGTTAATACCTTTTTGAAACTACAACTCGAGAAAAAACCCAAGAATGATGCAATTTTGGCTAATGGTACAGAGGTGGGAGAATTGGTAAAGCCGATAGAAGATATAACCGTTATAAACTCTTACCAGGCATTACTGGAAGAAGATAAGAAGAAAACGAACACTGAGTTGAAAAGAATATCAGCCGTTAATAAATCTTTGAAATTACAACTCGAGAAGAAAGCCATGAATGATGCAACTTTGCCCGATGACACAGAGATGAAAGAGTTGGTAAAGCAGATAGAAGATATGCCCGTCATAATCTCTTGCCATACCGAACAATTAGCGAGGATGGATATGAACTTGAAAGAGTGTAGCGCTAAAGCGCACATCTGCGAAAAGAATACCCACGAACTATGGACTGAACTACAAAAGCAAAACCAAACGATAACGGCGTTGAGTGAAAAGATGAAACAGTTTGAAAGCCAGACGAATAAACATTTTCCTCCGTCCGTTAACGTAACCCGAGGCCAGTTTTGGTTTTGTAAAAAGTGCACATACTCCAACGTGAAAGGTCGAAATGTATGTGAAATGTGTGGGTTATTGAAAACTCGCGCTGATTCAAAATGGGATTGTGGTCATTGTACATTTCGTAACTTTCCAGCCACGAACGTATGTGCCGCGTGCGGTAAATTGAAAATTTCTCCCCTGTCATGTGATGTTGTTGATGGGTGATTGTGGCGGATACCCGGCCGGAGATGCGCGGACTTCGAAATGGAAGATATCGGCCCGGACCTCGAAGAGATGAATAATGATGAGTAGATTAGTGAGTGGAAACGTGAGCTTTGAGTTTTGTACACAATATACTTTTTTTCATCTCCAAATTTGTTATGGTTTTTTTCCGCCTATACGCCGCTCCGAAATATTTCCCCCCCCAAAAAAACCACGCCCTTATTAAGACAAATTAAATCAGTACTCTTCGTGTATTGGGGTGACCGTTAAATCGGCCCGTGTTGTAGGTATTGGAGCTCCCCTCAATTCTCACCCCAGCTCTATATATGATAAAAGGAACAAGAAATTGGAGTGACCTGGGGTAAAAAACCCAGATCACCCCAGCATTTTTTTGGCATATCACCCCGGAAAATGGCGGCCAAAAAACCGAAAGTCACACGTTGTGGGTATAGGGAATCTGAAAAAAAAAAAAAATTCTGTCTTATAAAAACCTTTTTTGGGGCGTAGACACATATAGTAAAACTTACTTTTTTTTCACATTTTTTTTAAAAATTTCGCTTTTTATTTACCCAACCCAGTTTTTTCCTTCCTTATATGATATAAAACCTGGGATGAGAAATAAAGGGAGAAAAAAAAAATCCAAGGTCACCCCCAAATAATAAACACCAGCAAACGGCGATTTGCGTCATTCGGCTTCTGCAATAGCTGTCGTTTGTGGGGGTTTTTTAAACATACCGTGTATACAATACGTTGGTAATGTTAATACTAAACGTGGTGTGGCGCGTTATTATAGGCAGTTGTTCGGGAGGGTGAATTGCGCTCGCGCGCGAGTAAATTCACACCGGGTTGTTTTTTTTTATAACGTTTGACGTGGTGCGAATAATGCTATTATAACTACCGCGTAGACAACTCTCCGCATCGGAACTGAAACCGTGTTGGGAGTAATAGTTATCTACCATTATGAGTTTATTTCCTCCTGATCCGGCGTTCGTGAGCGAGAACGATATCGAGCGATACCAATGTATTCTCCACAAGGGAATAATACGGGAGGTTATGCAAACTCCTTGCGGTCATCGCTACTGCAAGTCTTGTATCACCGAATGGCTGGTGGAAAACACGACGTGCCCCGCCGATGAAGAATATTGCGTCGGACTGGACACCGCTCGCGTGTACGAAGACAGGGCGGCCAGAAGGGACATGTCCAATTTTCAAGTTTTTTGTTCTTTCAAAAACTTTGGTTGCGAGGAAACAATTCCCTGGAAACGGCTGTTAACCCATGAAGCGACGTGTGTATTCAAAAGGTCGCCGTGCCCCAATGGATGCGGCACCGAACTCGCGGACAACGCGCTGTCTTCGCACTTAGAGGGGGAATGCCGACGGAGAACTGTAATGTGCGAATATTGTCGAGCTATGCTAGCGTATAACGAAGTAAGGTATCATCAAGAATCCGCGTGTCCCGAAGTCGAAGTGCCTTGTACGTATAAATGTAAACGCGACTTTATTAAAAGAATCCATTTACAAGAACATCTAGAGGTGTGTTACAACAAACCCAAGTTTTGTAAATTCAGGTCAGTGGGGTGCACTTTTACGACTCGTCGAGAAAAAGAATTAAAGAAACACATGGGGGAAAAGGAGAATGAACATTTAGAAAAAATGGGTGCTCTTATTTCGGAATTAAAAACAGAGATAAACGAACTAAAGGTCGTAAAAGAGTCGAACATATTGACGAAGTTGGTGGAAGAAAAAAAAAAAGAATTGGCAAAAGATATGATTAGTGTGGAGGAACGTTGTAAATCTATTCTCGAAAAAGATGTGATTAAGGATGTAGCTATAGCCAAGGAAAATTTTGAAATATACAATGTCCGATTAACCGACATGGAGCTTCGGATTCACAATTCAAAAACTACCACTTACGACGGAACGTTTATGTGGCGGATTGAAGATTACTCTCGGCGTAAGCAAGACGCTATATCCGGTAAAACAAGGGTCTTACTTAGCGTGCCCTTTTTTACCCACCCGCACGGCTACAAACTATGTTGTGAAGTTTTTCCAAACGGTGCGGGCTCAGGAAAAGGCACGCATCTATCTTTCTTTCTCGTTATTATGAGGGGTGATTATGACGCTACCCTCAAGTGGCCTTTCCATAAGAATGTAACATTTATATTGATGAATCAGAAGTATAGCGGGACAGAAAGTAACAAAATTTCTATGGTAACCTCGGGTAATAGTGAATACTACCTAAGACCAACCTCTAATATGAATAGCCCCCGCGGATATCCCCGTTTCGTTTCCCATTCTACGTTAGAAAACGATGATAAATATATACGAGACGATACCTTGTTTTTAAAGATAATTGTGAAATAACGCCGGTGATAATGCCGGGAAGTATGTAATATCTCTTTTTTTTTTAATATTCACACCGGGCGGCAGTCGGAACTTGTGTAGTAGAAGAAGAAAATAAATGTATTATTTACTTGGTCGTTGGATAAGAACCTATATATAAGAAAACATCAAGATTCACTTCGGTGACTAACATTCAAGTGTTCCATGGCTTTGATATCGGCGTACGAAAGCTTAACACTGGTGGCGCAACAGATGATTGGGTCGATATCCGATGATGGATTCACCGAGACCGGACTACCCACCCCCGCATCGCTGGCCGCTGGTATCCGAACAGAACTTTCAACCAATCAAAACAATGCTGTGAATTTGTGGGCTGCGGCTTTTACGATCGTATCGGATCGACACAAAAAGTGCCCCGTCTGTCTGTCCTCGTTCGACAACGTTATGAAGAAAATGTCGTGCGGGCACGAATTTTGTTCCACGTGCCACGCACATCTGCTGAAAGTAACCGAGAGGTGCCCGACATGTCGAGTCCGACTATATACCCGGTATAAACCTATAGAGGATGATGATGTGAATAGTACCACCTCGAGCGATGGCACCGACGACGACCTTTTCTCGGTAAACTTTTTACCCGTTCCGGGAGTAAACTTTTATACCCGCCCAGTCTTTTCGAGACTAATCCGGGACACTGACGGACTTTCGGATATAGACGTTAGTTCTCGCGGTCCGGACGCCATCGGATTTAACGCAGAGGAGATTATTCGTAACCGGACCCCAGAAGACAACGCCGGCGAACTTCCAGCGGTACCCGCTCCTCCTTTTCCTATTGGCCACTATAGACCACGACCGATGAGGCAGTGGCAAACGAATAAATAAATGAATTCTTTACCAGGTAATATTGTTTTGTTTGTTTTTATTTTACATGATATCCATGGGTGGAGGACGAAAATTTCACGCGGTGGAGTATAAGGTCAAAAGAAATCATTACCGCGTCGTGTATTGGGGTGACCGTTAAATCGGTCCGTGTTGTGGGTATAGGAGCTCACCCCAATTTCTCACCCCAATTTCGGATTCGCCCCAATTCTCACCCCAGGTCTATATGATAAAAGGAACGGAAAATTGGGGTGACCTGGGGCGAAAACCCCAGGTCACCCCAGGTTTTTGGCGTCTCACCCCAGAAAATGGCGGCCG
>JAVFBX010215503.1:0-11686 GCA_034783855.1 Mopalia kennerleyi | reverse complement strand
TAATAAATATGTGATGCTTGTGATATCACACTCGTGACATTAATATGATGTCACTGTGACATAATACATACTTAATGTTTGTGATATCACACTTATGAGAGTTATATGATGTCACTGTGACATAAAACCAACTAACTACTGTGACATCATCAATTGAGAAAAATCTGACGTCACTGTGATATTGTTACTGATATTGTCAACACTGTCTCAACACATACAGGTTTGTTATCCTGAATATCCAAACGTTTCAAAATATACACACATGAACATTTTTTTTCGTGATAATGGACTAAGAATGTTGCCTTTAAAATCAACCGAGGCAGGGCGCCAGCAGACCTGACAGAAAATACGGCGCATTTGTGATGTTTTTATATTAAAACACAAAACAAATTAGTTTATTTGGTAGAATACAACATCTGTTTTTTGTTTATCTACAGTTTGCTTCAAACGGTTCCAACTGGATTATTTTGCATCTTCGACATTAGGAAAAAGAAATATATCTTTCGGAAAAGATTTGTTTGAAATGTTTTTACAAAAGCCAAACGGGTAAAAAAAGAGCAAGGCATGCTTTTCTTTCCATTCTGGATAGAATCTGCTAAAATCGAGTGTTTCAAATATGCAATTAAAGATTGGTTCCTTATTCTGTATTTTGTAGATCATCAATCTGTCTTCCATACACTCTAAGAAAGAATGGCTAGATAGAACCTATAAAGATTCTTCAGAGTGGATCATATAGCGAACCTTTATAAGTTCTTCAAAGAACCATATTAAAATGGTTCGTTAAAGAACCATTTAAAATATGGTTCTTTGAAGAGCTTTGAAAATATGGTTCTTTGAAGAACCTTTATACTATAGTTCTTTGAATATATTGTTTTAAACGTTTAATGATTGTTCATAAAGAAAACAAATAATGAGTCACCAGAAAGGTTGTATAAATGCAGAATTCTGTGGAAAAATACTTCTTTATCAAGCACAAAATGGAAGATGGAACGCTGAATTTCTCTAAACTCCTCTAAAAGCTTGAAATCTTTATATTGTTCAATGGTCCGAAGTATTTTAGAATATTGTTCGCCTGTTTGGACACCCTGGCAAAAAAAATATATTGAACAAATTGAATGTGTACAAAAGATATTCATCAGATACTTGTGTAACAAATCAAATATTGACTATTTCACTGATAGCTATGCCACTCACTTAAGTATTTTTAATTGAGCAACTTTAGAAAGTAGACGGAAATATCTCAAACTTTTAAATCTGCATAAATGTTTACATGGGACTATCAACTGTTTTTATCTAACTAGTCAAATCAAAATAAATGTACCTAAACGTGCGTTACGAAGGCAACTTATCTTTAACCCTGATTCATGTAGAATAATTGTTCGACAAAGCAGCTTTTTGACATCTACACAAAATCTATACAATTGTTCTTTTTAACGAGCACGATGCTGATATTTTTACCACAAATGTCAGTTTTAAAAAATCAAATCAGGAAAATCTGTGTTTAATGTCTTAAAAAGCCTAATGCACAACTGCTTTTTTCTCGCTGTTTTATTTGCTTCATTTAAATGTATTTATGTACTTTTATCTTTCAATTGATTGCCACAATTAATTTATGTCATTATTGTTATCTGTCCTGTAAGTGGGTCCTCGGGCCTGTATTGAATTGAAATAAATCAAATAAAATTAAATTGGCTTTTTATGCAATTTATCTTGACCTTTACACCCGGTGTGAATGCCTTATACAATCTATCTGTTGAGAAGTCAGATATATGGATTTAATTACACATGCATTTCATTCTTCCCTGGAACTACACATCAGATAACGTTATACATGTTTACGGATTAAAACAACACGAGGAAATAGTTCCTAGTTTCTCTCCATAACCACCTGCCTGCAATGTTATGTACAAATTTGAATGCTCAATTTTACATAAAACTGGATGCAATTTTTCTGGACTATTTTGAGAAAATAGAATCCATGAAGACACGAGGAACTAGTTTCTCTCCATAACCACCTGCCTGCAATGTTATGTACAAATTTGAATGCTCAATTTTACATAAAACCGGATGCAATTTTTCTTGACTATTTTGAGAAAATAGAATCCATGAAGACCGTATCATTTAACAAAATAGCAAATCGTATTTGTAAGATAAACTGGCAGGTGTACATTGCGTATAATTGAAGAATCAGAAGATTTGTCTCTCCTTTATTTCATAAAGTGGTCGGCCAGCAACGACCAGCTGTAGAACAGATCAGATGTCAGAAAGTTACTCACATGTTTCCCTTTGCGTTTAAAAAGCCTTCGATTAAACACAACGTAATCCTTCTAAAATATGTAGCAATCACCTGGTTTAAACTTTAAATCCTGATTCACTTTGCACCAAAAGATCCAATGTTTTCCTATCTTAAGTTAACTTTAAATATAAACCTCTTTTGTTTTTCGTCCACAACACAACTTCTTACAAGAACGAATCGATTGCTTGTCAGTGTAACCGAACTTAACATTTATTTTCAAAGTAGATCTATATCAGTTATCTCAAATCCCAAATGTGACCTGCTCTGCTTTCAAGACAATTACAAATCTGGCTGAATTGTTTCCTTTCGATGACTGCATATCTTACACGGTCTTGTTTCCTTTCATTTCCCTCTCGACACGCTAAAGTCTTAGAAGATTAAAAAGGCTTTACCGTTAATTATATTTCATTTTAGAAAAAAATATGCTTTGTTATGTACATTTTAGCATATTTCTCACTTCAACTCTGATCTGTCCACCGGACAGAACATAAAGATAAAAGTTAAAGGCGTAGTTAACGTCTACAAACACCTTGGACAGGACTTTAACAGTTGGAATTTCAATATTTTGATAGAAAGCAAGACACTGAGAAACTGCGTTCGGAAAGAGCAGCACAACGAAACAGAAAGTAATAATCAACAGCATTCGGTTTGCCTTTCGCTCAGCAAGACTGGGTTTCATTTTCTGCGTGCTTAATATGGCTGTTTTAGCTCTTCTTAACTGTACGACAATCCATATATTGGCGGCTGCTATAAAAACAAAAGGCAGCCCAGTCATAAAAGAAAACGCCACGGGATAATCTATTAGCCTCCATTCTGAACTCATGTAACAACCTTTCTCTTCCAAATAATCTACTGCTGCTAGGATATAAGTACAAACACCTGCAGTAAATAATATTATTCCGAAAGTACAAACACTTGCAATTTTTCGACCAGCAATGATTCTACTTTTTAGCGGGAATGTGATAACGACGGCTCTCTCCCAAGCCACTGCTACAACCAGCCACCCAGAACACACTTGAACAAATGTGAAGATATACTCGACTGTGGCGCATTGAAAACTTGAATTAATTGTTATCATTAATGGTAGATAAAGTTGATCTCTCACCAGGTTTATCCACATTAAAAGTCGTGCTACCAGGGCTCCGGTGTCACAGACTGCCAGAGCTCTCAGATAGATCGTGAAGGATTTGCTTCGCAGATTTTTCCTGAACAGGACCAACAGCGTCAGAGTATTACCAATAATTCCACAGATAACAAACACTGGTCTTACGTAGAGGAACATCCATAAATAATGTGAGAAATCTGGTTCGTTCATGTATTTGATTTTAACAATGAAGTTGCACCAGTAAGGCAAGTCAACGCTGCTATCGTTTCCCACATCCGCCATTGCGAAATGAAACCTTCCGATATTATCATTTAAGATAAAACTTTTAACTTAAATATGATTGAAGTATTTTTTTGTTTGATATGTGTCATCAAACACTAGGAATAGCATATAAGCCTGACAACTCAAATTTGTTCTCCCTATCCAATCAAATAAAAGCACCTTAAGCACTTCTGTTGCTAACATTGTCTGCTGAAATGTGGGCCAGAACATCACATCATGACGTACAGATTAAGTGGTATTTATTTTAGTATTGCCAATGCTTTTAACTCGGCGGTTGCTATGGCTTGTATACTTAGATGTGTTTACTGCGAACAGAACATTTTTCGCACAAGAGTTGTGTAACGTGGTAGAACAAAACATCCACTTGATATAAAGTTTTCACCACATTGTCTGGCCATAATTGTAATTCCATCCGAGGCTGACTGTAAAAGGACATAGTTCATTGTATATTTCTATCAGGGTTTACCAGTACTTGAAGCGTTATTCATGTTGCATTATGTGTTGAGGCTCTGCATGTCAATCAATAAAATGTTTGTTCTGAAAGCAACGAACTCGTGGTCTACTCCCAGTGTTCGAGATTAGCAGTGATTTTATTTAAGCTCTAGTAGGTGTCTGTTTTCGACGAAAAATAATGAACCGGGAGTTTTATCACGAAAAAAAACCCCTGTCAGTTAAAGTTTTTTCACAAAAAAAATCCATTAGGCGTGTCTTATAGTCTTCCGTTGTCTATAGGCTGTATAATTAACTAAATCTGATCATTTTGACAAATTTATCCAATGAACAGACGGAAATGCGTCCCGTGACTGAATTCCTCGTGTCACAAACCGCCCACGCCAAAGCTGCGTCAATAAAGCAAAAGACTGCAATGACGCTACCTGGACCTACGGTGGACGAAGTTAAACAAGACAACGTATGGCTACAGTTTAGAGCTTAGTGTCTTGTGTTCAAACTGTCAATAAAACTTTCTGAAAACAAAAATGTATCTATCATGCTGATGCGATCGAGGCTTGATATTTTTCCAATCTAAGGAAGACAATCTGAACATATACTAGTGGATATGCTGATGTTCTCCTGGGATTACAAATAACCTTTTTGCTAACATTTTTTAACATGGCATCATTGAATAACCTAAAATTTCCCCTGCTTCAGGATTTTTGTCGGATCTTAACGCGATCAATCAATAAAGGGAGCTTATTTAGAGCTGATTTTACTAATATAAATAGCATAAGGACGTAAAGTTACGAGGATCATTTTTCTTTCTATGTCTTAGCCAATTAGATATGCAACAACCGTTCAAAGGTTTTATTTCAAAACTTTCATTTATTTGCAAGAAACGTTTTGTGTCTTATCAGAAGTCTATCAAGCAGAAGTATGAAACCAGCCATTACCCAGTCTCAACAGCATTGTGACTTTTAGCGGACTTTCATAGTGCCATATGACTCATTGCGCAAGAAATGGGGGGTTTCGCACAGTTTGAATTTCAGAATCCAATGACGCCTTATGGGTAAAATATAACAGCGTTAGCGTGATTTACACATGATTCCACATCCAATTCCTGACCTTCGAGGTTTCTCTATGTCCCCCGGCATGGACTATGATCTGCCAAAATTTGAATTTTGAGTCTTTATTAGTTTCTGAGGCTAAAGCAGTGGATATAATAATAAAAATAATAATAATAATCCCATCAATTTCAATAGGGTGAACCCCTAATAATAATAATCCTATCAATTTCAATAGGGTTTCTGAGCAAATGCCTCAGAACCCCTAATACGAATAATTCGATCCGGGGTGTTTGAAACTGGAAATCGAACAGAAACCATAGAAAGCGAAATCTAAAGAAAACGTATTTAACAGGTAGGTATTATTTAGAAAAACACAAAACATGACAAAGTCGTCAAATTCAACTTTTTTCAACCGGCAAACGGGTAAAGAATGAACATGCAACAGAAGGGCATGAACAGGTGTAAACTTTTGGAAATCGAACATATTACTTTTTAGGTTCCGTGAATGTGAATAGCTAGTGCTGTTTTAGACTGATTTACTCAACATCGTTTTTCCTTTGGTAGCCTAGATATTATCAACTATTTGTGGTTAAAGGGAGACAACTTCCAAGAACTTTTAGATTCAACTCATAACAAGACATCTCATCGATAAAAACCAGGTCACAAGGTCAACTCTGAGCGACATACTTATAGTTCAGGGATAAACAAAGCGGACAATTAATTTAAATGAACCTCTACAGATTTTCCCTTATAGATCATTACTATAATATATTTCGCTTTTTAAATGTATCACTATTTGAGTGAGTCAGAGCTATGTATACCTAAAATAATTGAATATACCCATTGAATGTGGCCTTAAACGCTTACCAGTCAGACCTTAATGTGGCGCTAATTACTTATCATTATATAGTTAGACAAGAATACTGTACATACTGTACACTGTACTTGTACTGTACAAGTATATATATGTATATACTTGTACATATACCAAGTATATATATTGGCTCTAAACAGAAGCGCTAAACATTAATCTATGTTCATTGTAATGACGATAAACTCATGACCTTGACGCTAAACGCCACTCGATCATAGCGCTAAACAATAATCGGACACACTGAATTTAATTGAGAGTGTTCTGCATAACATAAGCCTTACGCTTTAAACATGGCGCAAAGGCTAATTAACCAGCACATTATGCATTAGATAAACCGTAACTGATTTTATACTTGGCGTCCAGGGCCTTTTTATATTATACGTCAAACTTTTTATATTACACGTCGATTTTACATTCCACGTCGATTTTATATTAGCCTGTTGTAGCCTACAATGTTCAGGATGGAGAGTTACACAAACAGTACTTTTAGAGTCGTCATTTCATCGGATCCTCTGATACCCAAAAGTCTAATGAAGTGCACATTTTCCTCCAGTTTAACACAGATGGTGTTCAGATCTTCAAGTCCTCCCAGTATTCTGTATGGCCCCTGTATTTTGTAATCGATGAACTCCCCCCTTAAGGTAATGGTGATACTATTTATACATTTATATTACCATTATAAATTATCCAGAGACAGTATTAAAGCGGCAAAAGTTCTTTCAAGAAGTGAAGTCTCAGATGTAAGTTACAAAATTGTAGTGTTACATAATCTGAGGAAACTCAAATTACTTTCTCCATTATTTAACATCTCGATAACTGTCCATTTGTTGGCATTTCACTGCTGGAATAATACTTCTCCGATAATAAAACCTGGTCACATTCATGGTTATTTGTTGCAACACTTCCCTCAAACTTAAATAAGTCACATTAACTATAAAACACCAATCAATGGGTGTTGATGTATATGTCTGCCGATATAAGGCATCTCTAATCCAAGATTTTATTATATACACTGTCAGGCCTTGACACATGTGACTGGTATATGATTTTCATACAGATTTACAAGAAAATATAGATTTTTTGGAGGAATACGGTATGGCAAAACGAAACCAGATATGCAAGTTCTGCTTCGATGGGTGAAGGATCAAGTTGACTCTTTATTTCAACAAGGTACTGTATATTGATATGCTTTTATTTATGCAAATGGGAATATTATTAATGGGAAATAAGTCAACCATTAGGTCTTCAATGTTAACTTAGGCCAAATTCAGCTTATTCCAGTCAGAATCAATTTCAGCGAAATTGAGCGAATTAGCACCATGGCTTTTTCTTTTACTCTTATTGACTTTACTCTTAGAAGATAAAAATTCTTCTCAAAATTAAGAAGGAAACAGTGATAGGGTGATATTGGGATATGTTTGGAATTACTACAGCAAGACCAATCGTTCTTCACTTAGCTTAAATTTATATTGAATAATTTAAACATAAGATTCGACCAGATTTGGTAGATAATCATTAAAATAGGGCAGTCAAGTAGATTACTATAAAATTATTATGGCTTTGCTTTTTTTGTAGGTGTTCGTATATGCTGTAATAGCTCAGGAATTCTCCTATCTGGAATATATGATCTTCCAGCGAAATCTTCTGTGCTAAATTTTAAAAAATTAAATGATTTCTTTGGCTGTTCTGACTGTCTAGCGGAAGGAAAAACAACTCCAAATTTGAAAGGAACTAGGTCACATACATACCCTATTAATACAAACTTCCCACAGTCCTGACACAGTAAACTACGAACACATGTTGACACTGTGGCAAATGCTGCAATTGCTACAAACCAGGGATCTCCTAAAAATGGCGTGAAAGGTTTAACATGGTTGGCCTGTACACCAAATTATGATGTTATCCGGAGCACAACAGTTGAATATATGCATTGTGTTTGTCTTGGTGTAATGAAGACGTTGATCAATATTTGGACATCAAAAGAGTACAAGAAACAAAATTGGTATATAGGTGATAAAATCCATGAAATTGATAAAAGATTGCAGAAAATCAAGCCCCCCTGGAACATTACACGTTTGCTGCATTCCCTTAAGGATTTGGTACATTGGAAAGCTTCAAAATTCCGCACATTCCTTTTTTCTACAGCTACCCATGCCTCTTGGGCATTTTGCAAGATGAGCATTTCTCTCACCTTTTGTGTTTGGTTCAAGGTATTTCAATCTTATTGTTGTGTAACATTTCCCTTCAGGACCTTGGAAAAGCAAAGCTAGCCTTGTTAAAATTCGGCAATTCTTATGATATTCTGTATCATCCGTGTTTTGAATCTTGTAATGTTCATTCTCTTTTACATTCAGCAGATAAGGTTTCGGATTTATGTCCGTTGTGGGCTCAATCCTGTTTCGTCTATGAAGATCTGAATAAAGATCTGAGAATTTTATTTCATGGAACACAAAATATGCATTGTCAAATACTCACCTCAGTAAAATTTCAGCAAACTCTCCTTACTAACTAAATTCCTTCCCTTGGGAGATGTCACCTCATTCTACAATAAACTTACCAATTATCACCGAAAATAAAGGCACCCCAGGAATATAATGATAATCACTTAAGTACTGTTGGGAAATTTGAAGTGTTTCACATGCAGCCCCCCTTCGAAGAACTGCTCATAGGTAAATATGGCAATATTGTTTTAGCATATTCTTCCAAGCGACTCCTTCACAATGGGCGTGTGATACAATCTGCAATTTACAAACGTACAACAAGGAGATTTGGTTTCACTGTTGCATATACTGATACGAATGAATCTATGGTGTGTTATGCAGACATACAGTTCTATCTAATATGCATAACTCTGTCAACAGCTGTATATGTTGCTATTGTAAATAAGCTTGTTCCTTCAGTTGCTATATCTGTTAACACTGGACACATGTCGGCAGTCACAAAGCAGACTACTGGAAATGAAAATCTGCATTTTGTCGATGTTAAAAACATGCAAGCATTATGTTTTAAGCTAAATGTTTCAGATAGCCTTGGTGTTGACTTTGTAGCTCATTTTCCTAACACTGTTGAAAGAGAATGACTCCGGATATCAAAAGAGTTTATAGGTCATAAACTGTGATACAATCAGCAAATTACAAACGTACAATAAAGAGACTTTAATAGTTTCACTGTTGCATATACTAATACAAAAGAATCTATGGTGTTTTATGCAGACGTATAGCTCTATCTAAAATGCTTCACTCAGTGAACAACTGCGATTAATGTCATGATGGGTATCAAGCGTTTGCCTCAGCTATGGTGCTATTGGAGCGAAGATCCAAAGTTTAGATGTGAGTTTATTTCAAAGATAATGCCCCAAAATCGATTTTTAAAGCTCCGTCAGTATCTTCACCTACGCAACAACATGGATTCACCTGCAAGGGATAGCGACGATTACGATCACCTGTACAAAGTAAGGCAGCTTATTGACATGGTCAAATCTCGATATTTCAACAGATTTTACCCAGCACGTGATATTTCTGTGGATGGAGGCATGATATCCTTCAAAGGTAGGCTTCACTTCAAGCAATACATGCCACAAAAACCAACAAAATAGGGAATTAAAGTTTGGCAGCTCTGTGACTCTACAAATGGTTATTCTTGTAACTTTGATGTTTATACAGGTAAATCTAAAGCACCACTTACTAATGGGCTAGGTTATAATGTTGTGATGTCACTGGCTAGACCATTCCCCAACAGAAACCATCATATATATAACCACAGAGATGAGAGATGGGACGAAATGTCGGGAAGAAATTATTAGAACCCAAATGGTGTCCGAATGTGTAGTCTGCAAAGACAGAAAATTCTGTCATTAATTAAGTGAAAATAATTCCAATAATTTCAGACTTATTCGCTGATTAAATTCTTTATAATTTGAATGATTGAAAAAAATGAACTCTTTATTAAAAAAATAAATAAATGTCAAGAAGTTATTTGACAATCACCAGTGTTATATGGACCACCTCTTTACCCATGACCGAGAGATAACTAACCAGACTATTAGACGCCGACGGACAGAGATGTTCAAAGTTGTTCTTGGAAAGGAAACAGTGAGGAATGCTATTGCTGAAATCGGTTGGATTGAGAAAAAACCTAGGTAAACCACCCCATCAATAAAAACAAACATTATCACCTGCTTAAAGGCTTACATATTTTACATAATCCATCTTATATTCTCTATAAATTTTAAATTGTTCTCTTTTAACAGGTACTGTCAGCTTATTCGCTGTTGCCTAATAAAGCAGCAAGAATTTAAAGACTGTATCTTCAGCGATGAATCCTCTATTCAGCTGACAAAGAATGGTTCCCTGAGGTTAAGACGAGCCAATGAGTTGCCAATGTGTTCCAAAGTTGGAAAACCAAAGCATCCATATAAGGTAAGCTAAATAATAACTTAAGATAAAGAAGCCAGAGTACTTTACGATTGTTACGAAGTTAGCTCTCAAAAATGCTTAGTCAGCAGAAAACTCTCAGCCAAATTGAGGCGGTTTTCGTTAAAGAACAAATAACGGAGAAACTGTTCGTCCAATGCAAAATGTGTAAATGTACGATATACAGCCTGTATGAAATCTATGCAAAAACACTAGTTGCGTAACTCTAGGCGATAAATTCAGTATATTATACAATATTTTACTTATGTGACGTCACGACTTAACTAGGTCATCTAGAAAAAATCTGAACCGTTAAGACCTGTAAGCCGTAGTAAAGCGAATGTACACAAAACTTCAAAACCGTAGCTGTAGCGGTAACCGAGATTTGCGAGTTTAAAAATCGGTGGAATAATACAGGGTATTTATAACAATAAAACAAGTGAATTTACATTTGGAATTTTTAAAATCTTACAACGAGAGAACAGAGTTTGATATACAAAGCCAGTCTAAACAATGCTATGTTTGAGTCCCTCGGGTGTCTTATTATCAGTGGTCTGCAGTGATTGGCTCGGTATAAGCCAAAGTACATGTATATTCACTTGTTTCCCTGTTGTTCACTAATCCCATTATAAAAACCAAAAAATGGTCATTCAGCGTTTTCCTGTTTGTCTATCTTTTCTTTCAATATTGTGGTAAAGGTAAACAAAAAATTTAAATGAGTCAAAATAGTGAAATTTCCACTTCTTATAACTATATCTTAAAAGATATTTAAAATCTGAATGACCGTTGTTTAGTTTTATATGTTGAGATGAAATGTGCAAAAAGTTAGTTCTGTAGGTTTAATAACAACCGAGGAGTAGGCATTTTCCCAAGTACATTACACTGAAAAATAAAAACAGAGAAAAACAAGTAAAATGTATTTCTGATCTAGTTTACCACAAATTGACCTCTTCCATGCTCAATTCTTTGAATTTTGAGCTCAGGAGGTGTTAGAGTATCACACACATGTCACACACTGTTTAGGTTCTGTGAATAGCGTACATTTGATCGGGAGTTATGGGGTGTTAGCTTAGTGAAGGAGCCCCAGGAAGAGAGAATTTATAACAAAGAAATTCAACTGTTAATCGAAACAATCTGTGTATTTAACCAAAGGGCCTCACCCAGCATTACGTCATTTGTGCACCTGGTCTGTTATAATCGGTTGATTTTAAAGAA
>JAVFBX010215492.1:0-11686 GCA_034783855.1 Mopalia kennerleyi | reverse complement strand
CCACACCTTATTTTAACAAACTTTTTTTAATCTTGAAATAAATGTGAATTCAAACAACAGTCATGGAGAATTTCGGCTTTAATCTTATTTACAGTAAAACAATTTACAGCATAGTTTTCAATTTAAAACAAAATCCAACTATAATGACAGCAGATTAGACGCAAAATGTATAGCCACGACACAATCAAAGTTCAGAGAGTAATAACTAAATGTTATTAGACTGCCATGCAGAATAACTTTTATGTATGAAGAAAATAATTACTTTTCATTGGCAGGACAATCAGACAATAAACATGTTTATCGCCATAACGATAAACTCGGCAGACGCCTACGTTTTCATTAATTATAAGTGGACTATTGTTCACGACATATAAAATATATGTATATTGCAGTACCATTAAATTGATCAGACGTGTTAGATTTTACCAGTTAAGCGAGCGGTTATTCACGACATATATACATTGTATATTGCTGAACCGTTTTATTGGGCAGAAGCCTTCGTCTTTACCAATTAAGCGGGCAGTTGTTTAAGTCATATATATTATGGATAATTGAAGACAGGAAATTTTCTTGCTTCCACCGGGATTGGCATCAGGTACCTTTGGGTTACACGCCCATGCAACCGTCTACCGACTAAGTTGCATTGATACATTTATATAACTGTACCGTTTAACATTCTTTTACAAAAGTTACAAAACATAGGAGTTAGGAGAACCGTTCTTGATTGGTTTTAAAGTTTTTTGAACTCGAGAAAGCAATGTGTTACTTTTAAGAACTCTATATCCTCGCCATTATCCACAGAATTCGGAGTGCGACAAGGATCCATTCTTCGCCTTATTTTGTTTCTTATTTACATAAATGACATCACCCATTCTTCTTCTGTTTTAAACTTTATTTTAATTTGCAGATGACACAGGCTTATCCGTTTCTGCCGATAATATTACGGACATTTTTTAAATTATGACTTACGAAATTTTTCACGTTCAAGATTGGTTACATGCTAACAGGCTATCTTTAAATATGTCCAAGACAAAATGCATGACCTTCCTTCCTTTAAATAGTAAAAATGACACCTTAATAGAACAAGTGAAGGAGTTTAAGTTTTTAGGAATAATGCTAAATGATAAATTAACCTGGCTTTCTCACATCAATTATATATCCTGCAACATATCTAGAAATATTAGTATTAATAAACATCTCTCAGCTTCCATCAACAAAATTACACTTAAAATGTTATATTACTCACTTATTTACCCATAGTTATCCTACGCCAACGCCTTATTGGGAAATACAGTCAAACTGACAGACTTGCCCATACGGAACCCTTGTTTAAACAAATACAAGGTCTTACTTTACCACAAATTAATATTTAGCAGCTCTCAATGTGGACCCATAAGTTTTTTTTTAAATATCTCATTCCCCCAAACCATCGTACTCATTTCACTTCTCTGTATACAGGACACTCATCAATACGTACTTAGATATATCACAACTTAAACATGCATGTACCCTTTTCACGGACAAATCTTTCCTTACATACTATCAAACCAATGGCTCCTCAGATGTGGAACAATTTACCCAACAATATTAAAATTATCCAGTCTACTTCCTTATTCAAACACAAACTAAAACAATATTTAATCTCCTCAACTTTTACATAATTGGCCTCGGCAGAGTGGTGACATATTTTAATATTATATATAAATATATATTCATGTATATAATATAACTCAATTTTTCTTTTCTCAGATATGCATAACTTCTACTATAATCTATGATCTAATCTGCTACCATTCTCAAAAACCTTATTTCACCTCTGGGATAGAACAAGCCTCTCGAAAGGCTTTATTCCCGCCCTTATTTTTACTTTGTCTTAACGTACATACCAAAACTATTAACAATATATCTGTACTCTTTGTATATCTTGAAACTGGGTTAATAATTAAAATAAAAATAAAAATAAAATAAATAAATTGGGCAGACGCGTTCGTTTTGACAATATAAGGGGGCAGTTATTCAGGTCGTATATATTCGGAATGAATAGAGAGAGAAAAATGTAATTGCCTCTACCGGCATTCGAATGAGGGACCTTTGGGTAACACGCCCAGCAGTCTATACGGACTGAGTTACATGCCATATACATATATATTACTGTACCGTTTAATTGGGCAGACGCGTTCGTCTTTAGCATTTAAACGGGCAGTTATTCATTTAATAAATGAAGAGAGAACAATCTGCTTGCCTCCACCAGGATTCGAACCCGGGGATTAGGGTTACAAGCCCAACACTCTACCGTCTGAGCTACAGAGGCTCACTGCAGAATGAGTACAGAATTCTAACCCAGTGAAGACGGCGAGTCTCTCTAAAGCACGGAAACGTCATATATATAGATATACATACATGTATATTACTGCACCGTTAAATTGTGCCGACGGGTTTGTCTTCTTTAAGACACTTTCTTAAAGAAGACGAAACCGCAGTTGTTGAGCCTATTTAGTTGTTAAACTAGTGCTTTTTCCAGCAGATTAAAGCGCTATCCGTTGTTAACATGTATATGTATATTACTTTGCCTCATGTGCAGACGTACTTAATCAGTTCTAGTAAGTAATTAGTGCAAAGAAAAATGCATTAACCATTTGGAATACATTTGAATACACTCTTTGCACGGGGAAAAGGTGGATTATTTCACGTCTCCAAGCATTCATTTTCCCGGTTAACGATGCCTTACAAATGTCAATACATAAATACTTTACATATGAACAAATTGGGATGCGGTTTTCAGATGGTCAATTCTACGGGCAGATGATCCCGATATACTGGGCAGACAGAAGGTCAGAGGTGAAGGTCGACCGTCTGCCCATTAAATCTGCCGACAGCACAATTTAAAATCTTGTAAAGTAAAAACCGCTATATTAGTATATATTAACATATATACATTATGTATAAAAGATTTAATGCTTACTTTGTCCAAAAATGGCCCCAATCACCGACTGCCTGTAACCCAGGTACTGAGTTAACTGCCCACTTTTACGGGCAAGTTAGTTTATATATATATATATATATATACGAGGTCATCATCCAATGCTTGCTACTGTGCCTCCAGGGATGTTTACATAAGGGTGTGGGCCGAAAAGGAACGACAACTCTTTATTTTTTTTAGTTTGAGACGTTCTCAGTTAACGGGTTCATAAGTCATTCAACAACACTTTACATTGGTTTTACATTGGTCTGACAGCCTGAGTGTTACTACTGTCTAACAGACTACTGCCTGCCTGTAGTTATATTGGTATTTGAACTTCAGTATTATCTGTGTACCACGTGAAGATGTCCAGGAATAACCACTTTAAAGTGTTGACGACAGTTGCAGTAGTTATGAAATTCACTGCAGTGTACCCCGTGGAGCTATAAGTTTAAACAAAATAGAGGGACAGTGGGGTCGTATGGTTATGTACTGAAAATGTACCCAAGCTTTCCATCATTTGTGGTCATCAGCTTGCTCATGGTTAATTCCGGGTTAGCCCAACATGACACTACTGTCGGCTGCTATAGCAGGAACACACGTATACGCATGTAAGTAAAAATAGTATGTAGGATTGGTTCAAGTTATACCTGTTAAAATGTCACACTTATGTAGGTCAAATGTGTGTGTGTTTCTTTTAGACGACTTTTCTGTTTCATAGATCTCTATCTTGCTTCCTGTTGGTTCCAGATCAATTCACACAACACGGCACTAGAAAACAGATTCAGCCACATAGTGTGTGTGTCTCTCAAAACATCTAAAATATAACAAAAATTATTTAACAAGTTTTCTGTGCCCTTGTTTTTTAACACAGCTTGATCCTGTCAGGCTATAACTTTAAAAACCAACTTCTATCTGTCGGCGTCCGACGCCTAGCTGTTGAAAACCTATTAAATTCGCAAAAGAGTCGGAATAAACCTGCTCTTCTTCATGTTTATAAGTTGATTCCGGCAGTGCTTTTCGTCATTATGTTTGCTTCCGGTCGTAGAATCCTACTTTTGTTGAATCGACTTATTCCATTGACCAGCTGGTTAATCTTTACCCACGAATATGTTAGGCGGTAGAACAGTCACAGTTCATGGAGAGTGCTACGCTCTTCTCGCGTGCTTCCAAATACACAAACCGGATCGAATTAATACCCATAGAGGCCCTAAGTACTTTAAAGATTTTAGTACCCCCAATGTGTAAGTAAATCAATATATAAGCAGTAATAAACCATAATATCAAAGTTGGTTTTTAAAATTGAAACAAAGCATATAGGGAAATGGAAAATTATGAAATTAGTTTGTCTTTTAGAAAGTGGATTTCTTTATTTTGGGATAACACTTTCTTAGTTTGAAGAGATTCTAGTTCAGAACATTTCATGGGTTCGATTCCCAAATGGAGAATTGTGTTTATTTTCGTATCTCAGTGGTGCTCCCTCCCCTTGGTTCGTTTCCACCACTGAAGCATGATGTTGATACATTCAATCAATCTGTTGGATTATTCTGCTTACTTTATGGTAGGCTACCACTCGATGCTTTTGTCAGACATTTCAAAGTTGTCCGCTTTTCTCGATGACAGTGAGAAGTGGATACATTGAAAAGAGGGTCAATGTATTTCAGTACGACCTAAAACATTTTAAGACCGGGATTAAACGCATCAATTTTTAATCTATTGTCAGCATGACTGATGCTCCGTCGATGGCTCCATCTCCGATTCAGGCATATTCTAGTACAGCCTATGTCAGTTCGAAAGCGGTGTTTATATAGGCATTGCCTGTTCACCAATCCTTATTTCAGTTTCGAAATTAAAATACTGTTTAAACTACCCTATGTCAGATAACATATAAAACATGGGATTGCAATATACAGGGATTTGAAACAGTAGGCTTTAACGTTGATTTGTCGTAGAAATAACAAACTCTCTCGCGGAGCGCGGAAACTGGCAAGAATGCTAAACCGGTTTGCAAACGAAACGAAAAGTACTTGATTTCACTCTTAAATATTTCCATTTTACAACTGCTATCGTAAATATACATATAAATGAGTATATTTAATTCTGTGAAAAGTATTATTATAGCTCGGAAAAAGTTGCATTTGGGTCAACAAACGATTTCATATTGGATTAGAAAAACCTTGTATTCGCGGATAAAAACAATAGCGGCCGATTGAAGGGAAAAAAGGGCGATTGGGACTCTTTCGGTGTCTCAAACCATTACGGCAGTTTTTTTATTTACCCCTTGTCAGCCACGCAAATCCGTCAAAGAGATGTTAATGCTTGTCTGGTTTGGATACATTAATATCTCGTGTGGTTGTTTTTAGACTGCAAAAACTGTGGAAATCAAGCAAATAGTACATTTTTATATTTTCAGTTTATTTTTGACCAAGTCATGTTGATTGGGGTTTAGCGTTTGGGGTATTTAACTTATATGACGACGGATTCTTCACTTCACACTGTCCCTTGCCCTACAGTATATACGGTGGAAAACCAGGAGAAAACTTCGTAAAACCATACCCCGCGATTGCCTGAGCCACATCGTGTGACTCGCTTATATAGCTGATGGTCGACACACGGATTCGTGAACAACCAAGTCATGTGACGTACGAATGAGAATGAGTTTTTGTGGATTTGGCTCGCATAAGTCCGAGCTACATATCCCTGTATATTTTAATCCCAGATAAAACAAATTACTGTCTGTACAATTTTCCTGTTTTCAAAAGAGTCACAATCCAGTCACCGGTGGCAGTGGTTCGGTTAGTGTCCGTTCGAGAGAAATACAAATGTGGCCTTTGGAATCTGGCGGTGTGTACTCGAATCAGGTAAGTCGGAGTAATTTACCACTCAGCAACAAACCAATCCTTCACTCATATGTATATTTATTGTATGAATGATAGACTGGTATCTTGCTTCAACTGGCTGCTGTCCGGCATTATGACGATTGAAAGTCTTCTGAAATTTAAAATGTGAAAATGGCTTCAAGAATGTGAGGTTGACACAGAGGGCAAATGACCCGGTTGTATTTTGTTACAATATTAAACAGAGGTAAAAGGTAATATACAAAACAAAGAGAAGAAATTAATCATATGCGAAGAGCAGAATGTTTTATATACCTGGCCAATCAGCAACGTTTGCAGACATATTTGTACACGAATTGACCACACCAGCACCAAATTGCTATGTGCAAAATAAGAATCACTGCTCATACCATCAGTATTGAAACTGGTCGGTATGATAATAGTAAGACATTTTGAGTATCTCTTGACGACTCTGTAGAATATGTAACTGTGGTGATATTGAAGACGAGTTCCACTTTGTCCGTGCACATGTACAGCGTACCAAACATTCCAACAGCAATTTCAGTAAACTCTATTATACCATACGTCCGTCCAGGTTTAAATGTTGTGAGAAGCCACGCATGATGTGGTGCTGAGCAAAATTTATTTATAACGCCTTAGACATTTGCGGGGGGTAAACGTGTAAACTTCTTCAGACATGCTCCTTTTCAGTGTGTATCCATCATGTACCATCAAACTGTTCAATACAGACCATCACTATCTTACCAGGAAGTCACGATGCTGATATCTACTTTTAACCAGTTTCGAACAAATCCAGCTGCATAATAATTTGACAATGTGTAATGTGGTTCATTATCAAATGGATACATTTTTGAATTGAAGAACAATTAAATTTGATATTATCTTTAAAAAAAGGAATTGCATTGATCTAGAGATAAATGACATAATAGCCTCGCCACGATGTATTTATACAGCCGTAATATGTCTGGCGACAACCGCCCTAATTTTGGTAATATCCCTTCACTAAAATGGTCCTAGTTTATGACCAAGCGGTCTATAGGCAGGTAATGGAGGTAAGGTTTTAATCAATTGGCACTTGTGGTCGAACTGAAAATGTACATTTCTATTTACAGCAAGAAGTATATGATCGTATATGAACTGAGAAGCAAGTTAGCCACGGCAATTCGTTATGATTGCTGTCCGGGCTTTAGTGGATCCGAATGCCAAGAGAGTAAGACATTTTGAATATCTCTTGACGCCTTCTGTCTTTCCTTTTTCCATTTAGTTTTTTTGACTACAACGCTGAAGACTGTGAAATGTATCTGTTTTATATGGCTATCTTTGCAATCACTAAAAAGAAATTCGAGTAGCAATAAGTCGGCTCGGGCAGAAAATTTTTTACAAATGCAATGACATCACAAATGTGTTTACTACCAAACAACAAAATTAATTATTAAAATTAAATTATTCTTCTTTGCGATTTCATACTTTTATTCTGTCATTTTGCATTTCGTCTCACGTTGCTTTCTTGCTATGTTACTGTGTCGGTATTACGGCCATCTTCGCTAGTAAATAGTTTTATTCCGATCTCCTCACATTACAACTCTTGGTGGACAGACATTCTAAACGTTATTCGCGGACCTACCTCGAGATTTTGATAAATTACGAATACGGAAATATTTAAAACAGCAGCGACTGCTGGAGTGAAAATCACAACAATCCCTCAGATATGCATCAACAGCATTACAGAGATGGCTGATAAACCGTCACATATCATGTTGGAACAGTCCCAGGTGGATAAGGGAGAGTTTATTCTGCAATATTTTCCTCATTTTGAAATAAAACTTTTTTCGTTTAAACAGACTCTGGTTCAAAAAGTTTTGCACGTTGAAACACGTCCGGGAATCGAACTTGTCGACCCTCAGTCAGGCACCGAATCGCCAGCAGTAAATGTCGGCCACCCAGACCACTCAGCCACCTGCTCTTATTCTACGCTCGGAGAATCTGTGTTAACAAGTAGCCAAATGAGTATCAAAGTGTCATGTGAACCGACTTTGGCTGGGCTGTGGAGGACGTCAATGTATCACTCACAAAAAGTCTATCCAAACCTGCTTCAAAAAACAAAAATTGGTTTTATTTTGTTGAATTTAAATTTGACATTGGACTTCAAGTAATTATACGTTGGTTTGTAAACGTGTTGTCGTTTACAATTGTGATGTCCATCCACGCTGTGATGCGACGAGTATCACTGCGCGCTGAACGATGGTTTCCGAAACGGAAAGCAGATAAGATGGCTCGTTGATACCTTAGAGTTGGAATACCCGCTACAATCACATACAATCAATCATTTATGCGCTTACAACCTATCTGCAGCTTTAATTATTGCCAATCGCCGCAATTTTAGCTTAATATGTCATCTGAACGGGTGCTTACAAGTTTACATATACCCAAGCAACTGGTTGGCTGTAGATTCTGGTGATCGCGTCCCGGTCCGCCAAGTCTTGTAATGTAGAGTAGCTCGGAATAAAACTATTGGCTGTATTACAACGATCGAGCATTGTAGTAGGAGTGGTGCGTCCTAGAGCACGATGTTCAACGCGCTTATTATTCGATCATAGACTTGTTGACGAACAAGCTAAACAGTATTCGGGCCAACTGTGAATAAAACAGAAGCAGACAAACAATCTGATTGAATGCAGGATACAATGCTTTCTAACAACTCCTACGAATCATATCACAGGATGGCATGATCGTCCTATCATAATTCTCAAAACAGTGATGAACCTTTCCAAGAAAGTCACAACTTTCAAAATGATCAAGTTAGACGTTTATATAAATATTCGGCCAAAAATAATCACGGCAAAGCGATGAGCCTGAAAGTCGGACGTAAATCGGCTAGAGTGAGACACTGTGATATTGAACTATGTTTTTACTTGTATATCTCCTCTTTAGTTACGTTCTGCGAGGCGATAATATCGGAGTAATTTAGAATTTGTTTTACCCAAAGTATGTGGAATAATTTTCCGATACAAAGAGACAACGAGTTCGCTCCTTTAAGTGAATACTGGTGTATTATTATAGCGTAGACAAAATTCCGCTCTCACATTCATCGAGATAACGTTGGGTAAAGGGTGACACGTTAATAGAATAGCGATCTCACTCCGATTCTAATAGTGCAACCACATGTCGTTACATTTTTTTTTTTTTATAAATTATGAAATGCCACAAGCTGCATTTAAATATATCAACTGTTTTAGAAATGTGAATTACCCACATAGATCTTTCTCCGTTGTATAGCTATAATTTATCTGGAGATACACCAAGTGTTCGATCACAAACTTCTATTTAATTGGTAAGCCTGTGCTTTGCAACGTCAGTGTCTGACTTAGATACTCTTGATGAGTGTTTACATTTTTTTTAGTTACGCAAACTCCAATTATTATTCTAATATAAAAATTGTATAGCCTGGTGTTGCTTAAAACATCGTTTATAATAGTGGTAAGCTTACTTTACTTTGTGAAACTCTTCAGTGGGAATAATGCTATGTATTCGCATTAATTTGTTATTTGTGAACGCAGATTCTTCCAACTAAACAATCTGTCCTTGTTTCAGCCGATTGTCCATCCGGGTATTATGGTAACCTGTGCTCTTTTCCTTGTGGTCGATGTGCAGACAGTGCCTCGTGTGACCGTGTAAATGGATTTTGTCCTACTGGGTGTGCACAGGGATGGGGACCTAGGCCATCCTGCAGTAAAGGTGTGTTATCTCCTGCTATAATTATGTGGCCTTTAAATGTTCTCATTTTACTATGCTTACAAATACATTGGTATGTTGCTAATCCGCTTTTAGATGAAAGAGATAAAATTCTGAAGATTTATGACTATTTATTTATTTATTTATTCAAAAGGGTTTGAATCTAATCTGTCTGTATTAAGCTTTTATCGAAATAAGTACGTGCTTATCTCCAAAATTAGAGTTTGGATTCCTATGTTTAATTGACTCTCTATTCACATTGTCAAAGCTTGTGTTTTGTACGTATGTGCCTCAGTTCAAAAACATGATATATCACCTGGGATTAGGATTTTATTTTATTTTATATTGTTTACAAGAAAGTAAATTCTAAGGACATTTAGTGATGTGTAGTATTTAGGGTCACAATGATTAACCTTGATAAGTTACCAGTTGAAATAAGCAGGCTACTGGCTATTTGTAGCACAGAGAGGTGAAGGGTTTGTTTGATTGGGGTTTAACGTCGTACTCACGGGTATTTCACGTATATGGCGACCAGACAGTGGAATGGACAAAAGTAAATCTGAGAAGCACTGGCAAGATACCGAGCAAAAATAAAACTGCCTAGCCTTGACAGGTGACCGGGAGAACATTATGCTGTGTAACACTGACGAAGTTTACAATCCAGAGCTTGTCACGTCATGATGGGATAATTTTTTATACCGATCGATTATTTGTTTGATTGAAGTTTAACATCGTTCTGAAGGGTGTCTTACTTACATTACGACTGATTGTCCACTTCACAATGTTCCATGCTAAAATATATAAAACCGGAAAGAAACTGTAAAAACCACCGTCTCGCACTAATGTCAGTCACACCTTGTGACGCAATCATATACCTAACAGGCTAACCTTGTGGTTATTTTCGTTTATAGTAAAATGACAATTAGTATGTGACGGAGCAAAAGTAGTTATGGCTAGCATAGTGACAGGCGAACTGTTGAACATAGATATGGCTAGAGCAGTCGTGTAGTTGTTTTGGTCGATAGCGCTTATAGATTATCAGGGTTTCAATAAATTTACTACATTTTGAGGACTGTTGTCTTCTTGGAAATTAAGAAGGCCAGTAATGTTGGCCGTGTGGTTCAGGTAGGAAGTACATTCTTGCAACGTTTTTTTACATCTTATGTATGGCCATCTGAATAACGGAAAATGAGCTCAGTGGTCTTTAGTTGTGGTACCTATACTAAAAAAGTTACGTTTCCAGTTAAAAAGAACTATTATGTGTTTGATCCTAATGTTTAGCATTTGTTGATCGTTAGTCTCAGCAGACACTTCCGAGTTTGTATATGCTGATTGAATGCATATGTATCGCATTTTCATTGGTAACACCCCTTAAGTTTCCCTCTCCACCCCCCTCTCCCCACTCAAAGTGAGATTACAGGTGTTCTTGTGACACTATATTTACCAACTCAACGACTACCACACCATTTAATTCTTGCACCTTTTTTGCCCTTACTTGTTGTGTGGTTAGTTTTATATGTTAATACAATTTGCTTTCACGTTCAAACCACATTAGTAACTCCTGTTCCATCTACCCGTGAACCATCTACTGGGGCACCGTCAACCCGTGCGCCATCTACCCGTCTGACATCTACCACCACAACCACACTACCCGCCCGCACCACACATCCGACATTCGCTACTGCCAGTCTGGTTTTCCCCAGAACAACAACTGTCCGAACCACCATTCAAGGTAATGTTTATATTTATCCTCAAATTAGTCAAACAGTAGAGCATATATATATTACCAAATAGTCTATAAATTGAAATGAGGAATAGAAAAGTTTGTTTATTTAAGAGATGTACACAAAAATTCTCAGGAATGTGTAATCGAGAATAATTGTCTGGAATTCAAACTTTTATCGAAATGAGCGTGTACTTATCTCCTAATTTAAAGTTTGGATACGTATGTTTAATTTACACTCTTTACACGCTGTCAAAGCTTGCGCTTTATACGTATGTGTCTCAATTCGAAAACATTAAATATCACCTGGGATTAGGATTTTATTTTATTTTATATTGTTAAAGAGGCACTAGTTCCCAAAACAAGGACTTTTTTTGTTATTACAGAATCAAATGAGTTATACTTATTTTTCTG
>JAVFBX010215481.1:0-11687 GCA_034783855.1 Mopalia kennerleyi | reverse complement strand
AAAACCACTTTTCTTGTATGTTCAACTTATCGACATCCAAACGAGTGTGAAGTTTCTTTTTTGACTGAGTTTATAAAGACTTTAAATATATCAGAAAACTGTTATGTTGTAAAGTTAAAATGCACAATGACACCGTTTATTAGCGTATTGCTACTAAAACCATGTTTAATTGAAAACTGCAAAGAGTTAATCGTTGTTGTAAGTTTGTGAATTCAAATAAAGCGAATTAACTCACAGTGAACAATATTTGTGTGCGTGTCTTTGGTGGATAATTTTTGCTTGGCCTAAAGGACAACTTCCCTGCTTGAGGCACTTTTCTAGTGTTTAGTTATACTCCCCTCTCAAAAGATAGTTTTACATAGTGATATTTTATGGCAAGATTTTTTCATTTTAAATTCGATTGGTTGGATGGAGCTATAATCGGTTATTTCTGGACCAAATATTTTGTAGCACAATAGTTATAGCAAAAGTCCATTAACTTCTGGTAACACTTTATTTTTTATTGAGAAAGAAAATAAATCCTAATCACTTTAAATATGGTCATTTGTTTGAAGTTTGGAAATTGTGTATATGCTGATAAACCTTGCATTCAAGAACCTTTACTTTTGAATTCCGACTGTCCGCCAACAGGTATATGGGTGTCGCGAGATTTGGCTACGTCAATCCTGGGGCTAATTTTCTTCCGAGGTTTCATTCGGGTTTTTCATCATATTTAAGCTAAGCACCTTTTGAAATATACAATCCGTCGTAACATAAGTCAAACACCCTTGAGTACGACGTTACACCACAATCGATCAAATAAACAAACCTTTCCATTTGATTGATTGATTTGGAGTACATCATTTAATTTTTTTGTGATAACAGCCAGAACTCGAGAATACTAGAAATGAATGTACAGCGATCGGGGGAGGCATTGGATTTTGTGAGGAACTGATGTGTAGTTATAAAAGTACTTTTTGTTTTGACTAATATATTCATAGGCCGAAAGTGCTGGTAATCAACCACAATTGTGGCTCAGTTATGTTGACGGATGACATACTAAAGCTGGTTTATATGTCTTATGTTATTATACATTTTTAATGGGATACTAGTACATGTTGTTATATGAATGAGGGAGTTTGCCTCACTTTTGAGAATGGCACTATTGCCATTAAGTGCATCCTCGCTATGAGTTGTAATGCAGCGTAGCTCGGAATAAAACTCTTGGCTAGAGAAGATGCATTAATGTAACGAGTCACCCGCAGCATGGCCTCCACAATCCGATACAACAAGATACTTCAATTAGTTCAGCGTCATTCACACTTCTGAACTTGAACAACACTACTATTCCTTAGCGATTTATTGATTTTAAACCGTGTATATATAAGGAACTGAGAGCCAAGATCACACTCCAAGTACACAAGAGATTAAGAGAGTTAATGTTAGCTGTCAATTACACGGTTGGCTATGAGAAATTAGAACAAGATTTTCCGCATGGTGGATATTATCCCAAATATCAAATTGTCTCGGTTAATATGTATTATACAAATTTCTAATTCCATTACTCCTTACCGTTATTGCTCGAATAATTCAATTGGATCTTACTAGGATATCACGAATAATTTCCTGTCCTCCATTTCTTAGACATATTATAATTACTCATTCGGAATGTCTTTAAATGAACAATATAGTTACGTGTATATAACATGGGGATTCGCTGTGGCTATATTAGAGACGCAACATCTTCTTCCACCATACATATATTCTACTTTGGCACTTATATTTGCATTGCTAGAAAAGACAAAATACCAAAGCACCTTTTTGTAATGCTATTATTGAGTTTAACCACTTAATCAACTTTGCTATAAAGCTCCTTAATAAACTTGCAAATACTGCGGAGATAAAAAAGCGAAACCGCTATACTCGTTTTTGGACATCATTATAAAAACGGGAATTAAGCATTGTTTGTATATATAATTATTTAAAAATTTATATATGTATATATAATATATATTTAGGTGATTCACCATGGATGCGGGTATATCTTCCATCGGTTTAAAAGACTGTATATGGCATGCCGAGTCCCTAATTACGATTATGACAAAGGAGAAGGAAGCTTTGATTATTGCATACAGCAAAAATACTTGATTTATCGTCCTATATAGATTATTTACTTCATGACATACATCAAAGAGTGTTATTAACCATGCCCCTCTGGATATATTGGTCAGATTATGAATTCTCAAAACACCCATCGGAATATCGAAAGGGTTTGCTCATTATGGAAGTGACGCAACAGTTATGCGCAACTATTGACTTCGTGCTAAATTTATTCCGGAGGTTCATTGTTAATAAGCCAGAAGCACAGTTAATACTAGCCGCTGTTAAAGGAAATGAATTAATACGTGTACCCTGTGTGGAGGTTAAACAATACTCTAAGGAGAACTCCCTGATTTGTTCGCCGAGGGCATCTCGTGGAAGGGAATACATATTACAGGATTGAAGACTTGGATTATAAGCATGTGGAAATCCGAAATGATGTTAGCCATCGGGCATTCTCAATAGTAGGCTCAAGACTGCATGGCAAACTCCAATCACTACGCAGAGTAACTCGGAGCAAGTTTCGTTTGAAGATATCTTTATGAGAAATAGTCCATATCGGTACAACTTAACATTTAACCGTACATGTATTTCATCAATAACAATTTGAGTTACACTAGTAATAAAGTTTATCAAAACAATGTTTGACCTATTCCTACCAACGTGACCCGTCTGTCACAGTCTTATACACATTTTGTAACCATCATGTAGGTATACCATCTAGCTTTTCAATTGGGAACTTTGGGATAAACCCGCGCCTTCACTTTCTTACAAGGAGGACAGGAGGGCGAAAACTACTTCTAGCCACAGTAACGAAAAATCCAGCTGCCTGAAAATAAAACAAATATGTATAATGTGGGTCTACATTAAACGCAACAAATTTTTGATGTTGGAATAAATAAATTTGTAAGAATCTTAAAAAACGAATTGCATTGATCTACAGCTGAATAACATTATTGCATAGTCCCTGTGTATTTATACATGTCGCTGTTATTTGTCTGGTTATAGAGACGATTGGCGATTAGTAGCAATACACCCAGCGTTATATCTCATGGTGTCCCTACGCGTGATAAGCTGAAGCTTCGCCGTGGATCGGCTTGGGATGCAGAGCAATTGTACTTGCAGTTAGTAAACCTGTTGGCTTAATGCAAGTATAGAATTAGCTTTTATAGCCTACATTTTTTTTAGATGTTACGGTATACAAGGGTTATAATTTACATACAGTAGGTGTTCTTCAAGCCTACATAAATACCCACCATCAACTTCACGCCAAATCCTTCCATACTCCACATAGCTTCAAGGGAATTATTAAATCACGAGTAATAAGGTTTCACAGAAATTCCAGCACTCTTGCTACCTTCAATCAATCCGGTTCTGTTGCCTTTGAGGCCTTTGTCCCAAGAGGAAAAACTAGGCGGCTTCTTCGCTAAATCAAATCCCAAACCATCCGACAATTGAACAGTTATAATTAAGATCAAGGCCCAGAATCAGCTTCTAGAACAAAATATCACAATCGCCCTGTAACAATGTCAGGCAGGTCCTCAGAATGTATGAAGGCGAGATGCAAACTAGATTCTTACACACCAGATAAGGCTTCATTTGTTGTTGAGCAATAAACTAGTAATGCTTATTATTTGATAGAAAGTTTGAATTGTGATTCAGAAAATGTGGTATATATATATATATCTTATAACTTGTAAAAAGTGTCTGAAACAATATGTTGGTGAATTCAAAAATCCTCTTCGGCTTTGAGCCAACAAACATTATATCCCTAATAGCTGAACATTTCTCTATCCATTATTCGATTAAAGATCATTTTAAAATTATGCCGATTGGAAAAAACACAAATTGTTCCCTCTTAAGATCAAACAGAAAAGCTCAGAAAGAGAGGCTTATTGGTTTCAAACTCTTCAAAATTTGTCTTCACTTGGTTTCAATTGGGAACCTGTTAAAGGGTCTAAAACATAATTCCATTTGTTCTCCAATATGACCAACCAAGCACCCAGTTTGCTAGTCTCCTAAAGGGATATCAAAATCTTGTACCTAAAATGTCTATTCCTCTATCACAAACACCCATTATGGCATAAAAGAGAAACAAAAATCGAAAGGACCTTTAGTGGTTAAGGTGAAACTGCCCTCTGTATTAGACGGGTTGTAACACTCATTCTCTTTAACAGACATATTTATTGGTTAATCTCTATATCTCTGAAATACCCATTTATATGCTGATTTGTTCCTAACCCATGCTGAATAAGTTGTAAGCTAGATTTTCAACAATACTTTATACACCATATTAATGGTCATTACCTTCTCTCGAGATTTTAGTAGGTTACCCATAACACAGTTCGAGATTAAGGTTTATTAAGAAGTTTGTCTTTGGAAGTTATCTAGAACATAAGAAGATTTATCGATTTTAATTAATCTACATCCCTGTGCCAGTGTGATTAATTTTTAGAAATATAGAAATCCCCATCTTATCGATTCTGTATCTTTTTGGGAGGTAATTTATTTCTGTGTAATAAATGAAAGTCACTGGCCTTTCTGTGAGAATTTGAAGTTTGCATTCACGGCGTAACATAGCGTAAAGCATAACGTCGAGACATACTTCGCGAAACATGTTTATTACAACTATCTCTAACATGGGATATTTGCAAAACTTGTATGTATAAGCTATATTTATACTGACAGCCAACTGATCTAATAAATGTTTATACTGCGTAAATAATACATGTGTCTTAATAACGATCTCATTCAATCTGGATGAATATCAATTTGAATTCACTTTCATTATTCCTTCGCTTAATAGATCAATCGCATTTCCGTAGGCATATTGCTTTGTGAAGAGAGAAATGGCACAAACTCCTGTACAGTGGATACGCCTGGAGGTTGGAGTTTGTACTGCCGTGGTTATCGTGGTAGGTAGGCCGACATACTCCAGCATACTAGTTAGTACCTTATAATATTTAATTTAGTATAATTAATAATTTATGGAATCTAGGATATTTAGTTGAATAAATAGAAATTCGGATTGAAGCTATTTGACGTAGTATTAAAGTTTGTCCATTACCGTTTATATAAAAAATAGTACATGTATACCAATCTAGAGAAATCTGGAAATATTCTACCGAAAGGTTCCGAATCCGGAAATATTCAACCGAAAGGTTCCGAATCCGGAAATATTCAACCGAAATGTTTCGAATCCGGAAATATTCAACCGAAAGGTTCCGAATCCGGAAATATTCAACCGAAAGGTTCTGAATCGGGAAAAATTCAACCGAAAGGTTCCGTATCCGGAAATATTCAACCGAAAGGTTCCGAGTCCGGAAATATTTAACCGAAAGGTTCCGAATCCGGAAATATTCAACCGAAAGGTTCGAAAAGATTCGAATTATGAGGAATGTCTTCAGAACTCCGTTTGTCGTCTTACAGTTCAAAAAGCTCTGGCCGGAACACATGGTACAAGCTGAGATGTAATGCTTTGGCAAGAATACGAGCTTTTTAACGAATATCAAATATCTCCAGATTTCGTTCGTTCGTGTAAGTTTTCTGAAAGAATATTTAAATTTAATATTTTAGTTCCTTTGAAACTCCAACTTAATTTATCTTAGGATAAAAAAACTCTGATAACGCAAAAATGCTATGTGTTCTTGGTCGTGTCCCTTTAATGTATATTCTATCCGTGTTACAGGGGTGATAAACTCCGGCTGTTCATCACTGAATGAGTCTCAAAACAGTTCTAAAATTTGTACAAAATAATTAAAGTTAGTATATTGGCTGCATGCTTTTTGTTGGCAAGGGAAGTTATTTTAATTTTCTCTGTTCCTCGAAACATAGAAAACAGGTGTTTTTTAAATGCCGTCTCAGGAGATCTCATGCAGAGGATCGACCACAAAGCCCAAGTCCTAACATTTGGACATTCCCATTAGTAGCCTTAAGAAGGGTGTTAAAGGAGACATTTAGCCAGGATTTTATGCTTAACAATGAAGCAGAATCAGTATATACAACAACGCCATGCAGCTTGTCCAACTCATTTCAATATCATGTCAAGTTGAGATAAAAAAAGCTTATTCTTTACATTTGTTTATATCTTAAACACTGCACTATGGGAATTAAAACAATGCTCTTCCAATTGATCATCGTACAATCATTTATCATGCGTGTCTTTGAATCTGTTTTTCTTTAACATGCTTTAAACTAATATTTTATCAAATGTTTCAAATTCCATTATTTGTAAGAAACGTGTGAAACAGTGTGTATGGATAACCAATAACTCTCGTAGAGTCAGAGATTCCTTTTCCGTGAGTGTCATATAAGTTTAGGGAATTCTCGTAGACTCACAGACTCCTGTTCCGTGAGTGTCATATAAGTTTAGGGAATTTTCGTAGAGTCAGAGACTCCTGTTCCGTGAGTGTCATACAAGTTTAGGGGAATTCTCGTAGACTCAGAGAGTCCTGTTCCGTCAGTGTCATATAAGCTTAGGGAATTCTCGTAGACTCAGAGACTCCTGTTCCGTCAATGTCATATAAGTTTAGTGAATTCTCGTAGACTCAGAGACTCCTGTTCCGTCAGTGTTTTAGAAGTTTTACCCAGACGCTGCAGGCTTTCCCTTCTTGGTCCGTTTTACCATTCCCATAACTGATTTTGCGAAAAAGTAACTGAATGGCTGGAAGAGAGAATCCTACTAGAATATTATATAATATAATTTCTTTAGCGTCGGTTTTACAGCGAATAACACTCGCTCACTTAGGAGCTAGTCACGCCGAAAATCCTTACTTTAATTTATTTTTGTGTCACAATGCGTAAAGATAATGGCATTGTACAAAACACACATGATGCAGTCACTTTACCAACATATCTCTTGTTTTCTTGGTTTACTTATCTATGAGACATGATATGTGATCTTGCTTTATAGAGACGAGAAACACACGCACACTGGTTAATACAAAACTGTGTTAGGTTTTAGGTTTTGTAAAAACAAAGTAAGTTTACCTTAAATTGCCGTGTCTAGAGAAGTTAACAAAAATCTGAAATAAAGATGTTTCGAAAATCTGTATAAGAGGACTTATCTTGTAAAAAACAATGTTCACTGCTTTTTTTTATCATAGCGTCAATATAAGTATTCAAGTATACTGCTAATTAATACGATGAATAAATTTAAATCAACTCATTGATAGGTCATACGCGCCAAATATATGTCCTTTTGACATCATTTAAACAAATTGCAACTCAAATTGCTGTCGAACGTAACTTTGCATCTCCGGTTGGTCAAATGCATACAGATTAACACGAGTGCAAAATCTGGGGAATAAATCACCGTTTTCTTAATAAGCTGATGATAGTTTGATTGTATTCAAGGTACGCACATTTGTCTAATTTGGTGACTTCAACGATACAGGACATCTGATTTAACTGTGTTACATGAGCCGGACAGTTATGTTAGTGGGGATTTGACCCATCTATTTCCAACTAGTATTGATTGTCATTCTCAAGACAATGTTTTAAACACCTTTGGGAAGCATTTTTTGGAACTTATAAACTGTTTGGATTTGTATTTGTTGAATGGCCTACATGGGTTGGATAAGGAGTTGGGCTCATTCACGTTCTTTAGCCATAATGGAGCTAGCGTTATTGATTATTGTGTAATGTCCAATGAATTGATTACTGATTTGTTGTCATTAAAAATCCAAAATAGATCAGAGTCACATCATCTACCTTTAACTATTGATATCAAGATTCCGCCGTTAATAATTGGAATAATTGTTCCACTTTACAAAACCGGCGATTGAAACGATCCAGGTAACTACAGAGGGATCCTTTGTTAAGTGTATTTGGTAAAATATTTACAGGGATTCTGAACAATCGTCTAGCCTACTGGGCTGAAAGCAATGACATTATTTCGGAAACCCAAGCTGGCTTTAGGTGTGGTTACTCAGCAAGTGACAACATCTTCACCTTATTTGTATGTGTCCAGAAACATCTGATAAAACCAAAGGGTAGATTATACGTCGCATTTATCGATTTCAAAAAAGCATTCTTTTCTGTGGATAAAAAAACCCTATTATATTTATTATCTAAAAATGGATTAAGCAACAAAATACTTATCTCGAGGGCATTAATAGTAATGTTAAAGCGTGTGTGTCAATGGTTCTTATTTAACAGATGTATTTGATTGCCCTCTCGGCTTGCGACAAGGCTGTGTGTTATCTCCCCTTTTATTCTCTCTTTTTAGAAACCTACTCAGTAATGATATTGTTTGTAATGATGATGTTTATGACACAGGCAAAGACGGAAACTGGCCTACAACACCAACTCAATGTTCTGCACAATTACTGCGAAAAATGGAAGCCATCTGTCAACATCGGAAAATCCAAAGCAATAGTTTTTCGGGAAGGTGGTAGACTACGGAAATATGAAAAATGGTGTATTGGCTCAAATGTTCTCGAAGTTGTACCCTCCTATAAATATCTCAGGACAATATTGAAGACACTCTGATCTATTGGTGATATATCATATAATGTTGGCTTTAAATTGTTTGACACCAACATTTTACCAATACTTACCTTTGGATCGGAATTATGGGGCTGCGAAAAACAAGATATATTTGAGCGTGCATGTGCAATATTTGGCTTGTATGTAGTTTTTACGTACCGGTAGAAGCCCTCCTAACTTCACGGCTTTAGGAGAATGTGGAAGATTTCCTTAATGTAACGATACATTTGTGAAAGTCATCAACTACTGACAGCACAATATAGACATCCAAGAAATGTTGCTAGATTTAGACACACAGGGGAACATACGGTCCGGGCCACATCGGTAAAACAACTATTGTTTCGACTAGGCTTTGGTTAAAAATTTTCATATTTCCGTAGGTCTACCACCTTCCCAAAAAACTTTGGTTTAATCAAGGGGTGGGATCTACCAAAAGATTCTTATGGGCATTTAAACAAAGAATTAGAGATATTTACAAACAAGAGTGGGTCGCTGATATCCAAAACAGCAATAGATATATCTTTATTGTGACTACAAAGTGATGTTGGAAGTGGTGGCGTATCTGATTAACTCACATCTGTATATTTTTAGGAGAAATCTTTCAAAATTTAGATTAGGTACAGCTGGCCTCGGAGTAGATGTGGGCAGATTTCGTAATGTTGCCCGTATGATTATGTACTGTCAAATATGTAAAGAAAAAGGCTTAGAAAACCAATATCATGTGCTCTTCATTTGTAAAATGTATGAAGATCTACGACTGTCAATTCTTCCAAGCGAACACACACCGCTTTAATATTATAATGAGCAGTAAAGCTCAATCCCTTCTGGAACCATTGATGTTATATATTAACTGTGCACTGAAGCGCCGGGAAAGTCTTGTTTTAAAGGGTACTTAAAAGCGATGCACATGTACGAACTAACGCACATTGATATATTTGTGATTTGGAAATAACTTATGTATTCGGGCATATGGTCTTATATACGAAATAAAACTATTATTATATCTGATGACCCCAAAATAGAGTATCATGCATCACACATTAAAGGTCCAACTGTAAGTGTTAATGAGTAAGTGTGGGGGAATTAGTTTCATGAGTACACTTCCACGGTAAATATCTGGGAATAATACAGATTACTTTTATCACGTTTTAAAGCTTGTGTTAAGTATTGAGCTGCTCAAGCGTATATAAATTTATGCAAAAGACGTAAATGTAACTTTGACCGAGCCAAGTCATTTAAATGTTCAGCCAGACTTATACCAGAAAGAATGTCGTGTAATAGCAGTAATTCTATCAAGGATTTTAATGTTAGTTACAGTGGTTAGACAATTGGTTAAAAAAACCCACAAAACAACAGCATTTAAACCAAGTTCATAAATAACATGAATTCATAGTGTTATATACCGGGTGATTATTTTGCTTTTGTAAATTGAAAGTTGTAACTTGAATATGTACACAAACATTGTGTAAATGCTTAAATCTACCGCGTACTGATACGATTTCTTCATACTGGGTGGATTCATGCAAAATTTTAGAATCCTATAAGTGAAGTGTGCTACAATAATAGAAAAGGTGACATAAAATCGTTTTGTTGGTTAATTAATCTTGTCAAGAAAAATTGTTTACGTTGATTAATTAATTTTGTCAAGAAAACTTGTTGTACACCTAATTAGCCATTGGTTGACATTTATTAATCAGATAATAAACGGAGTATTCAATATTGATCATACATGTAGTTAAATACAAGATAAGATTCACGTTTGGACTTGGATTGGGCACATGAAAAACGACAAAGAACGGAACCCCAGATGTTTCTGACGTGTAATGCTAATTAAAATAACATGTATTGGCAAAATGATAAAAGTATAGCCCGATTATCCAATACGACTACATTACTAATTCAGTTGTTAATGATCTACAGTACAGCTATCACAGACTCCTGGTTAGATATTTCTCTAACCACATATGATTGGGTGCTGATGATGTGAGAAATATGAGCTCGACTTCACCCGTAATTGTTAATTTTGCGTTGAAATTGTGATACTAGTAACTGTGTTATTTATTTTTGTACATATTTGTACAACTTTTAGAGTATAATTGTGAAATGTCTCAATAAGTTGTTTCATCAAACTAGTGGCACGCGGTACAACATATGATTGACTGGCTAGGAGTCGACTATATTCCCCGATATAACAATCATATCGGATTTTAGGAGTTATGTCATTAGTCGTGTTCTTTCTCCTTATCATTGGGGGAAAACACTTATCAAATAAAGCTCTATCCAAGCACCCGCTATTAGATAATTGGAACACTGGCTAAAACTTGAAAAATATGAAGTGAATACAATAGGGTTTAAACAAAACAGAACTGTATGTATTAAACGTTAGTCGTTAGACGCTGAACCACTTAACTTATTGGTATAGAAGCTATACTCCTATGGTGAAGGTGTTGTTAAGTGTTTCAAGGAGCCAGTAATGTCCAAATATGCGCTAGTTTGGTGATATTGCGGGGAATTTTGCATTGTAAAATCTGGACTGTCATAGACAGAGTAGTGTTTGTCTTGGTTTTCTATGCAGACTTAAAGCATTGTGAAAACCACCCGAATTCCAACTAATTTATTTATCTCCAAGCCGCATATTAACACAAGAGGTATACACCAATAGTGGGTTTAAATTGGATGCAGAGCGATTGTTAGGTTTGCGTCGTGTGGACTGGGTTAAAGTTTACTATTCGGTAGATCATTCCTATTAACAGAGTACTGGTGGTCATCTATAGTTTATTGCCATGATGATTGAAAACCTGTGTATGTCCTTTATGTTAGACAAAACATGCCATTTCCCAGTATAGATTTATATTAACGCTAATACTAACCCTGATCCTAACAGTAAAACAAACTATTAACTATACTAAAATCACACCCTTATTTCACGACCCCAAACCTGACGTCATAAATGACGTGATATGTTGCATGGCGAGTAACATATATCTGACATAATTATAAAGAGGCACTAGCGCTCAAAATTAGCTTTTATCAATAAATTCGGATCGCTACGATTTTAAGTGGTATCAAAGTTTGTTCATAAATTAAAATAATGCCCCCAAAACGAAAATTATTTAATG
>JAVFBX010215470.1:0-11687 GCA_034783855.1 Mopalia kennerleyi | reverse complement strand
GAAAATCAAAGGTCAAGCAACCCTGTTTGGACATATAGTACGGTAATCAACCGTAAAACGACCGGCTGGGTGTAAAAAGGTAATATACCGTTATATTCACAGCATTTTACCGTTAAAACTACCGTAATGTGTTACAGTGTAGCAGGTGCTCGTTAAGGCTTACATTCAGTGTGTTATCTAATGACAAACGGCAGTCATGCCAAACTCAGGGCGCCAAGCGAATTGATACAACCTCTCCTCCAACTCTCTTTATCACTGCCTTTTGATATTTAAATTCAATCAATTTTCGACATAAGCCTGTCTGGTTCACACGTTTTAAATTAAGCACCATTAAGCGTATAAGCAGGATCTGTTTTCTTCCTCTCCCAAGGGAAATATTTTAGCGGAGTCATTGGCAAATTATTCAAGAACACAAATCTGCCTTTGTGTTGGATTGCTCGTCGTTGTCTACTGGAATCGAGTTAAATTTGTTCATAAAATCTAGGTGCAAGACAGAAATGGTTTGTTAACATCCTTCCCAGACTTTGTCATCGTTAACTGGGTTGCTATGCAATACCATGTTTATCTCACGACAAGAGAGCTATTGATGGGAAAGCAGGAACCGAAAGCTAGGCGCTCTCTGATTATACAAATTGCTGATATGACTTATTCATATAGCTCGAATGGATGGTTAAAGTCAACTCAGCTTTAGTGGCGTGTATCGATTTTTTGGTGATCAATAACTGATCATTTATTAGAATTTGCCGGTGAGTTAGCGAAATTGATTGGATATCGACAGGGAGTCTAACGGGACGTATATTGATGTACCATCGGTTAATTTAAGAGACTTCCATACTACTTAGTATAATTACATCTTGAGGTAAGCTCACTGGAAGTAGCTGAGAAGTGGTGCTCAAGAGGCCGACAACTCTTACATATTTATAGATTCACGACTGGCGCTGAGATAAGAGATGACGAGGAAGATGTTCACAGATTCTTCATATCGATGCAGATATAAATAGTTTCAAAGGCCTACTTCATTGAGAGCGAGAGTAGCGTTAATAAACACAGCCGCGAGACGTAGGACTTCGATGCAGATAGACAGAATTCCGTCGATTGCAAAACGTTGAACTTCCATCGGGTATGACTGACATAATTTGGTGAATATTTTGCACTTCTCATAATTGTGTTAGTGCGATATTTCCAATGTTCTTTGCAGCCGTACACCCTTGAAAGATGTTTGACTGGGTGAATCCATTCAGCTGTGCTTAGAGTTAAAGTTATTTTGAACCGCCGATTCCCCTTCCATGTACAAAATCTTTACGTCCTTTCCAAATTAATTTCACACTGTTTTATAGGTTTAGAACATTTTGCGCATTCTATAACCTATAAAATAGCGAGGTTTACACCAATGCGTGTACAGTGGTAAATAGGCTTCCGGCGAACAAATAGTACGGTTTTGGTGCATATTCATGTATTTATACACCCGAGCTTAGTAGTGATATCGCAATATCGAGAATCACGCCACGTTTGACCGATTGCATTTATTAAAGGTCACTTAAAGTTCTGGTCCCACTCGTCTGTGCACGACCGTATTAACCTTTAATATATAACCGAGTTATTGGTTTTTCTCATATCGAAAATTTTTAGAAATACTTAATTTGCCCGATTATTACACTATAAGCTTGATAACGATATCTAGACCGAAACGTCACGTGCTAATAAATCTAAAAGTTGTAATATGTAACATTGTACCCGTGTTCTATACGTACCAGCTTCTAAATGTCATGTTAAAATTGATTGATTGATGGATTAGTGTATTACATCGTGCTTAAGGGTATTTCACTTATATGAAGGCGGTATATTCCAACAATAAGTTACACTAGCACCACCTGGATGTGAAGCGATTCCATAATGTTGGAATTTTTTTTTCTCCAGTGCTAAGAAATGACAGTATTGCTACTCTTCAAATAGCCCTTGTTTGGTGGATTGGGGGTTTAGCGTCGTGCTCGGGGGTATTTCACTTTATGACTACGGATTATCCACTTAATTCACGTTGCCTAATGACGGTGGAAAACCAGTAGGTAACCCTGCGATTACCGGAGCCACATCGTGGGACTCATTCATACATCTGCGGGTCGACAGGCGGACTCGATCCTGTGAACGATAAATCAAAGAACGATTAGTAAGCGCACACGCAACCACTTATTTACGGACGCGGACCACCTGCTATTACCCGGAAGGCGCCATTTTAAGAAGAAGATGGTACAAAATGCTTCGGTCTGTATGTTTTGTGATTAATAAACACGCTGTTGTCAAAAACCAATAAAGGGCCTAAATTGATTTTAAATCCATAAATTTCAAAGGAGTGCTCCAACATGCGATGTGTGAAGATCAGAGTCCTTTGTGGATGACTTATTATTGTACAAGTGCTTTGACGGACAAGAGACCAACACAATGTAAGCGTATACAAAATAGTTCTGAAAGAATTGGGCGAACACCCGACATTTTTGGACCTGTATATTGTTCCAGTGCGATTGAGTGATTGATTGATTGTTACCGTTCTAAATGTACACAGGGTTAGCGTGATTTACTTGTACAAAGTTAAGCGGTGTAGTTTTTTTTATGGCGTTGCGAAGTTGTATACATTGTAATTGTACATAGTGTATAATTGTACATTGTATAACTGTATACACAGTGTTCACATGTTGTAACGGAACCTAATGTAAGCAGCACAGCAATACATTACAAACAAATTATTTAAATTATTTATTTTAGCTCAACTAGTACATTAACAACAGCGGCCTCCATAAGACACCTGTATAACCAGATGTAGCGTGGCTTTATAACCAGACCACAGTAAATGTGCAAGTGAATACTGAGTGATGTCCCTTTGCGAAATGACGTTGTCACTTTATGGCACTATAGGGCAGCCTGCCTATACTTTAACATTGCGCGTTGTTGGTTTTCAGGAAAATATGGCTTTAACATTGGAACTTTTGGAAATTGATATGGACTTATTTGAGTTTACCTGTTAATTTGCAATATTCCCTATACCGCCCATGTTAAAGCTAGTGGATTAGCCCTACCTTGCCGTAAACCGATAAAGTTATGTGCAACGGGACGCCACTCTGTTGTCGTAACGTCATAGCTGGAAACCCCCGTATTAGGATAACGGTTAACAAGGCAAGTTACGTAACTGATTTTATAACCAGTGTGACCTCTGCTTGAATCAGAACATGCTCAATTAAAACGTACCACATGCTGTTTCCACCTGGCCAAGTTGTATACACTTTCGAGCCACAAGGTGAATCGGAAACCTTTGAATATATGTTTTCAAGCTGATGGTTAGAGATTTGCGAAATCTGTTCCGCTGCTTGCGTGACAGGTGCTTGGTTTAAAACTGAGGCGGTGGGCGTTTATTAGGGCTAATTGGTAAATTTGAAGCTAAAATATTTAATATCACAGATGGTCTTCTATTAAAAGCGAATATGAAGACACCTTCTTCGTCATCTCTCATCTAAGCGCCAGCAGTGATTCTATAAGTATGTAAGAGTTGTCGTCTTCTTGTGCACCACTTCTCAGCTACTTCCAAGAAGCTTACGTCAAGGTGTAATAACACTAAGTAGTATGGAAGTCACTTAAATTAACCGATAGTACATCGATAAACGTCCACTTAGACTCCCTGTCGATATCCAATCAATACCGCTAATTCACTGTCAAATTCTAATAAATCATCAGTTATTGATCACACAAAAAAGGCCCAACTGACTTTAATCATCAATTCAAGCTATATGAATAAGTCATATAAGCAATTTGTTAAATCAAAGAGCGCGAAGCTTTCGGTGCCTGCTTTCCAATCAATATCTCTCTTGTCGGGAGATAAACATGGTACTTCTTGCTGATCAACAGAACAATCCAGTAAAACGTTGACAAAGTCTTTACGGTCTGGAAAAGATGTTACCAAACCTCTTCTGACTTGCACAAAGATTTTATTTACAGACTTAACAAGTCAGTTTATATTTAATATAATCTTTGCTTATTGCACAGTAGCGTGAAATCGGTATCGTTGTGATATTAAAAGAGGCGAAATACTTAAAGCCAGAGCCAAATTATTCAACATGCCAAATTATTAACAATACAGATAAAGCATATTCTGTAGGAGATATTGTGTTCTACAGGAAGACATTAAAAAGTTTGTGTTGTAAATGAATTGTATCGTGGACTCTTACGCCATACTTTAAATAATACATTTTTAGCCTATGAAAATAGCTTGAGTTATTCAAAATGTGAGTAGTGCAAAACAGACATTATTTTTTACCCAACTGATAGGCAAAATTTGAATACAGATTAACAAAAGTGACTAAAGCAATTGTGGCATAAATGATCCACCATACATTTTGCTTTTAAACACGAATATTTATGTGGCTTTCAGTGGACAACGAAAAAATGTGTGATACATCTTAAGTAGGTGTTAGTGTGTAAAATCCAAAGTCAACTCAATCGCTGTTATCAATTTATTAAAAAAGCTCTTTCACTTACAGGTGAAACTATGACATAATATTACATGTTTGTCAACCTGTTGTAATGGCACTATGCTCTTTTTGTGTATGTTTATAACTGTATTATGCTTGTTTAGGAGAGGAGCCATATGGCTCGTTCCTGCAATAAATGAACTGAAATTGTGAAAAGGCCACCATGCATCTTACTTTTAAACACTAACATTTAGGTGGTTTTCAGTGGACAACGAGAAAATGTGGCAAAAAAGGCCTACCATACGTTTTACCTTAAAACATCAACATTTACGTGACTTGCAGAGGACAACGAGTAATCCTTCAAAAAGTGCTAAAGTAGTTTTTGTTAACAGCTTGATAGGGCGAATAATCTGACAATGACTCTATTCATTGTTTTCTTCGCTGTAAATATTTCCCTTAGGACAGGAGGGAACAGATCCTGCTTATACGCTTAATGGTGCTTAATTTAAAACGTGTTAGACAGACAGATTTATGTCCGCTTTTTATTGAATTTAAATATCAACCGACAGTGGTAAAGAGAGTTGAGGACAGATTGTATCAGTTCGCTCGGCGCACTGAGTTTGGCACTTCTGCCGTTTGTCTTTAGATAACACTCTGAATGTTAGCCTTAACGAGCACCTGCTAGGTGTCAATATTATCCAAAGTGTTATAACTGCATATATGGTATGAAAGTCTGAGGTAAAAACTTAGCAAAAATAGTTCAAGTCAAGGCTGGTATTTTCGTGCTATTTAATGTTATCTAATTATCTTTTTGTATTGGTAGATTTCGTTAAAATTTGCTAACTGACAAATCTAACACCATAACTTCCACTGAAGAGACTTATATAATACACAACTATTGTGATTCCGATGAACGGTAAATTCATTTTGCTTCAATATTTCAGCATTTATTACATCACTGTTAGGAGATGCCCTTTGTCGATGGCTTAATCAATACTGAAATGTTAAACCAAAATGAAGTTAACCTTTATCGGAATTACAATAGTATAACTGAACAAGAGACCGTCATGTAGAGTGGGGTATAGCTGATAATGTGTGTGGATTATGAAATTATACAGGCTGGTTGATTTCCTGGTTCAACCAAAGGTTATCCACTTAACACAATATTGACACGTCGTAGATGAGATAAAATCGATTCGATCTTAATTATGTGTTCACAGTAGTATATTATTCATATAAGCAAACATGTCGAAAATATTGAACGACCATTAATGTTGAAAATTTGAAGAAAAATGGACTTACCTTCATTAGAATCACAATACTTGTTCAAAGCTAAGCGGCAGCACGCAGCGGATCTGTTAGTGTCCTGTGATTGTCCTGTTTATCTATGTTTGCTGCCAGTTGCATCATGGGTGATTTCCTTCGTCCAGTCTGGTCGACAGTAGCTTGTCATGCAACTCTTCCTAAAGGTGCATTCTCACGGTGCGATTTGTAGTTACTTGAGGGGATTCCCCTTATTTGCGGCATTTTGATGGAAAAAGTGATACTGAATGAGCGACAATCAAAACGCAAGAAATGAGGGGAATCCCCCACAGTAGTTACTACAAATCGTACTGTGAGAATGCTTCTTAAGCTTTGAGTTAGATTTCAATAATATTTAGCGAATTTCATAGTTATAAAGTGAGGATACGCATGACGATTTTTCAGAGATGCAACTGGTTATCTATAGCAGTTACGTCCCCTTTACAGTACTTGCTATATATATTTACTATATTTTTCCCTTGTCAACTAACTCCCCATGAATTCCAGTTGGAATTAAAAAATACTTTGCACATATCATCGGTATAAAACGGAATGGACATGAACAGTTTTCGGAGTCACGTCTGTATATTTAATGGAGTTAGGGTCATTTACAACTTCACAATATATTTTATGGTATATTTTATCAACTTTGTCAACACAACTCCGATTTAAGTTTGAGTGGGATTTTAATAATATTTTACAGACTTCGTCATTATGTAATAGGTTTCGCATAAAGATTTTTTTAACTACAACTGCTTGTATAGTCAGAGTTATGCCCCCTTACAGCATTGCCATATATTTTATTGTATTTTTACTTTGTTTTCACAACTCCTTCTCAAATTTGAGTTGAAATTTTTATAATCGTGAATTGAGCATGCGCATGACGATTTTTCGAAGTCGCGAATTTTTATTTAACAGAGTTAGGGCTCTTGACAGCTTTTCCATATTTTTCACTATTAATTACTTTGTCTTCGCAACTTCTCCAAAGTTTAACTTGCATTTCCATAAAATTTTGCGAATTTCATAATTCTGAAGTTCGGATGCGTAGGAAGGTTTTTCGGAGCTGCAACTGGTTATTTATCAGAGTTATTTCCCCTACCAGTATTTGCCATAAATATTTCTATATTTTTCATATGCCTTTATTAACAAGTATGCAATACACAAAAGGCTAACTTCGGTTTCCTTTAGTATGCAGTTTAATTCAAATATTCGTAGTTGAATATGTAACTATTAATTTACATTATTAACTTTACTAAATGAGAGTGCCAACTCTGTGGGGATAGGACATTTTCCGAATAGCTCCTGTTATAAACCGACATCAATGTACCAGTTTTGTCAATTTGTTTAAATACAGGAACTTTAACAGTACAAGAAGCAATAATATAAATAACAGAATAAATTGTTTCGATTCGTAATTTAGATTAATATATATTTTACTATTAGATACAAAGGAACATTAAGTTTACAACAGAGCATTTATTCATAACACGTCGCATGCTGGTTGTGTTGTTGTTGTTGTAAAGTATTTGGAAGTACAGCGACCTCATATCAGTAAATTCCCTTGTGAATATTCCCATCTATACCGAATCCTTGTCATCTACCACGAAAATATTTTTTTATCGATAAATTAAATGTTAAAACAAGCTGTAATTTGAATTTTGTTAAACCTAAAACAAAGTCGATTCAATTCCGTAGCCGTGCCTTAGTGGTTGACGTGCTAATCCTGCTTTGATATACCGTTTACGGGAGGGAGTCCATCTGTCGACCGTCAGGCATATGGGGTTTAAAATAATATATTCCAAGAACTATAGTATAAAGGTTTTCAAAGAACCATATTTTTAATGGTTCTTTGACAAACCATTTTAACATGGTTCTTCGAAGAACTTATAAAGGTTCGCTATATGATCCACTCTGAAGAACCTTTATAGGTTCTATCTAGAACCATCTTAGAGTGTAGGCTGATAGGGACCAGTTCCCACTTGATGTAACGGCGACATACGTTAATAAAGCACATTCAGGGAAACGAAACGTTTCTTCTCTCTAAAATATTTTGCAACCATATGCTCTGACGACAAAATATGGGGTGTTGTTATGAACATTTATGAATTAATAGGAAATAAATATAGTGACAAGAAGAATTAAAAAGCGAAAATAATGATTTGTTTTCCTTAAGAATCCTAACTGTAAAGCAATACGTACTGCCTTGAAAACAATAATAATAAAAGAAAATCCAACATCTTTACGGGGTGAAGTCGCTGGGTTGAATAACCGGAGACGAATAGTGTTAATGTAGGACATGTAAAACAATTACATACGAACATGGTTTATCTGGCCAATACAAATAAGCTATTGTCTTAGGCCAAACTTTATTCACTGTTTGGAAAGATTCCTCTCAGTGGCGGATTTAAAGGGGGCAAGGGGCGTGTGCCCCCCCCCCCCCTCTCCTCCCCCTTTAGGACTAAAAGAAATAGGAACAAAAAGAAAATGAACAGAAGAAGGAAGGAAGGAAGGAAGGAAAGAAGAAGGCAGACAGAAAACAGAAAAAAAATAACATCGCAAAATTAGAAATCCGGAAGACTGAATGGCATGGAAACAAGTTACTAGTAAGGTGAGTTGTGTGCGATATATATCATCGACATATATGGGCAAATCCAAAACTCGTGATGAAGTTCATATAAAAATATTCTCGGATTTGAGAGTCTCGCCAGTTTCGTTACTTTGACTAAACACTTTCGCATCATAAAATAGTCATGTTGCTTATCTGGACAGCGATTTTATTTTTTAAATGGATAATAATATATCGATCGAATCAACGTCCTAGCTCTGAATATATTTACAAAATCAGTCTATTGCCGTTTTACCCTTCTTTATCCTGGGCCATCTTCCTTTTCTTAGGATTTGATGTTTTAACTGGAGGCCACAAAAAAAATTGTTTTAGACTTTAAAGTTTTGCCAAAATATAGGTCACTACTACGCTCTTTTGTCCAAGATTCCCTAGCAATGCTCTCTTCAATAGAGTTGTGTGCTTCTTTCACAAGTCATATCAATAGTGTTTTCGAAAACTTTCAAAACCTCCAAAATTGCACCGATTTAAAAATTACAATTATTGTGTCGTAATTACTGGTTAAGGCAAATTTTCCGCCCGGATCGGACAGCCTGTAATTCTTATTCTCTTCACACAGTATAGAGAATAAGGTTCATTTTTATATCTCTGAAATACCAGTTAGCCAGTTGATTTATTCTTAACACATGAAGTGAAATAGGGAATATCTTGTTTGCTGTATTTGTCACATACATTATTACCATGTAAATGGTAATTACCTTATCTCGATATGTATGTATAGGTTACTAAACAACTCGCGATTAAGATCTATTTAGAGACATATCTCTATGAATTTATCTAGAACATGAGAAGATTCATCGGTTTTAAATATAATCGACATCTCTGTGCCAGTGTTATTACCTTTTAGATATAAATGAATATCCATCGTCAGGGATTAAATTAAAGACATATTGCATCGATTAAACAGTCTTGGCCATGGTAAATTTTAAAAGAAATGGTTAAAAGACAATACACGCGGTTTTCAGGGTTTCGGTCGTTGTTTTATGCTATGTTACAGCTCTCAGATTGAGGAACTAACTAAAATTAAGCCTGTTATTAAAGTATTAAAAATATTGGCTTACTTGGATCAGCAAATAACCAGCGTTCCATAGCAATGTGTACTTTCCAGAACTATACAGCTTAATTATACAGAGACAGAAATAGCCGAGTACAGGTGACAATTTTTAGACAAGGGTATCCTACATCATAATGCTAATTGACTGCAAAAGTTTATCAATTCATAAATGCGCGTTGCTTTGAGCTAAGATGGTGTTCTGATAGCGTGGATACCATTTCCAATAAGTCTCCACACTTTATATATAATGGATTTATAAATTATTCATTTTCTGTTGTTATAATCACCATATCCGACGATTATATCATAGTTCACACTAGTGGCAGATGGTCACATTGAAACGATGTTTAATTATTGTTAAGACTTGTCGATAGGAGAGTGACAGTGTAGGCCTAAACGTTCTAGAAAAAGGTAACTCTTGCGAAAAATACTTGGTTCACAGTTTAAAGGCTACCGACGAATGACAGCAATTGTTAAATATTGTGGGACTGTGACTATCTGTCCCTAAGTTCGCACAAACATAACTGTTCATGTTCTATGTATCCATCAAATAGTGTCGCTATTTATCTTATGAGAATAACTTACCAAGGTATATGAAGAAGCCTTTAGCCATTCTGGTAGACATCTCAGCAAGTGAAGTCACCAGGCACAAGTATGAGTTAAAATCAACATGGACATATTGTTTCCAGTAAAAGGGAACCTCTCTTTCATCACGCTGTGTTAAGAGTACCTGTAACTTGGAACTCGTGGTTTACCTTCCTAACGGGAAACCCTGTATTGTGCAAGTCTCGGCTCCGCTTGACCAATCAGATCGTCACTTTTGAAGATGCAGACAGATTCCTCTGGGAGCGTCACATAGAGACGCACGAGACACAAACAGTCACTGGACCAATCAATACCAGCCACTGGCACAACTGCGAAGGGATATAACAAATCAAGGCGTCTATTTCATATTGATGTGTATTGATCTATGTTTGAGCTGATTAAACAAATGGGCTTTGAAATTCAACATCGCACCAGTTGGCTGACAAATGGTACATAGTTGTCTTCTAATTTTCCCATTATACAGGTATAGTCTATATAGACACATGTGATCAAAAGTGAAAAGAAGCATTAAATCGGCTTTAGATTATAATAAAGAAGAACTATAGGCAGATTCTCACCACGGTGAAAACATGCCTAGCTTCAATTAATACTCAATTTATATAAATTATAAGCAGACAATATATATTTAAAAACATATTCAAGAGTCATACATAAGTTAAAGAGGTACAGTATAACTTCCTCTGCATATGACATGCCAGAAAACCCCTGTTATAATGCCGATATGGACAACATTCACTCGCTCGCCCTTGAATGTAATCCGTATACATCGCCTCGGACTTCAAACGATCGTTTCCACTACATGCCGTTTGAGGCAATGTTTGTACTGAATGGCTTAAAAAGAGACAAAAGATAAGCTACTTAGTTTAAATTGCATCTCATTATGAAAAATACTCTTTGTAAACCAAAATGTTTATAGACCCGGGCTTATCGATGAAATTACTTCAACCAGAATCATTTGAGGTTAACCCAATTGGGGCAATATCAGACACCATCAGTATAACCAATATTGAAACTAGAATCTTTGTCGAATCAGACTGAATAACTGTTTTACTGACCAGGGGCCTGTCTTCCGAAGCATGCCTATCTATATTGGATGTATAATTACCATGACGTCCACAACTGAAAGCATTGCGTCGCCTTGACATTTACGTTCAACGTCAGCTACGCATACTTCGTAAGACAGGCGCCTGACAAAGGATATGCCTATTTAGCGGATAGACGATAGACTTGTGGTAACTTTCGTCGGATACTCAAACTATAAAACAAAGGGTTCTCGTGTCGTTTGTTGGATAGATCGTGTCGTTTTAAGTCATTCAGTACAAATGTCTTGTCGTGTGTATGTACCGTCTGTATGACAAGTTGAAGTATAGATACCGATATCGTTTTTAAATAGCACATGCTAAACTGACATAGTATAGTTATAGTCATCTTCCCGAGGCAAGGCGGAAAAGAAGATCGTCGTATTAAGCCTCTCTCCCTTTCATACCTTGCCTCCAAAGGCGATAAAACCTGAGTTAGCTAGAGTTGACCATGGCTGCTTTCGGATGACCTCTATTTACTATACCCAATCTGATGGGGGCTTTCTTAGAATAAGAAAGAGACGGTCTAAACACAGGACGACAAGTAGGCTATTTTTGTAATATACATG
>JAVFBX010215459.1:0-11688 GCA_034783855.1 Mopalia kennerleyi | reverse complement strand
CGAGAGCACCAGGGCAACATGAAGCTCCCTCCACCCACCCGCCTTTATCTATGTAGTTTATGCCATAACTTGAACCATATTTATACATTCATCTTATACATGTATGTGGAGTTATGTTTTAGTCATATTTCAGGTATCACATGAGAGTCTACTAGCTTAATAGTGGCAGGACACCAGCCTTGATGGAATTGGTAATTAACTAAGATCAGTAAGATTGTTTGTTTGATTGGGGTTTAATGTCGTACTCAAGAGTATTTCACATATATGGCGACAGATTGTCCACTTCACACGGTTCTTTGCCCGATTATGGTGGAAAACCGAGAGGAAACCTTGTAAAAATCACCCCCGCGTTTGCCGGAGCCACATCTTGTGACTCACTCATATAAGTAAGAAGTGTGAGCTTCAGTACAAATCTATACATGTAAGTTTCCAACCTCCTTCTTATATTAAAGCATTCGCGGCATTCGTTTTCGCACCTTCGTTGCTCAATATGTGCTAGTCTCTATGTTTTCGCCCACCCCCCCCACCCCGTAAAATCTGAACTCTCGCTACCGGCCTGCAGATAACATAGAAACATGCAGAACTCTATTTTCTTACCTAGGAACGTATTAAACTCCACGATACGGCCAGCCAAGCCTAAGAGAGTGAAATCTCCAGCGTGAAGTAACACATCTCCATCAGGGACAACGATTGGTTTAATGTGTTTATCAGGTGTGAGCGTGTATTTCTCTAGTTTAGTGTGGGTGTCTGAGATACAAACAAATCTCACAGCATCCGCCCGGATTGGTGTCTGAGGATGGAGAGGTTTGACATTGTCTATGATCAGAGAGGAATGTAAATGACGCCAGGCTAAATGAGGATCTTTACTGTATCTAGAAACTTTCACAATAGTGTCATCATCTTGAGTTAGATCAATAGATTCTAGATTTGGCAAGTCGTGTGTATCAGTCTCTCCATGTGTATCAAATTGATCAGCGACCTCTCCAGCACTGGTTATGTCATAATCAGCCATTATAATTTAAATTCCCCACCGTACTAGTGTAGATGCTATAAACACTGCTTTACTGGTAATTTGCTGAAGGTTTGTAACCTTATCTGAGAGTAAATGGGAAACAGCCACTTAACCAACACATTGTTACTGAAAAAAAAAATTATAAAAAAAAATAAACTTAATACGTCCTGGTCGTTCAACGTACACTTAGGATAGGGATTAGAATTCACCCTATTCAGGTAGCTGTTATACCCAGTCACCTTGGATTACAACCACAGACAGTGAGGCCTGCCAATGTAAACTGATTAGGCCTCATTAGCTTACATAGCCATTTCCCTGGTCGTCGACAGATGCCCAGCAGGAACTATCTGTATATTGTAGATCCAGTGAGCGTCATTATTTAGCCTAGGCCTAGCACATACTAAACTGACTGTAGTAAAATGGGTATGGCTATTGCGGCTTTGTCAGTCGATACAGTTGTATCCAGCCGCGGCCGTCTGTTTATCATCAGTTATTATGTAACCCTACACGCAAGATGTGTCAATAACAATCTACATTGTAACTAAACAAACTGTTGCAAATGGAATTTGTTTCGCAATATTCCCTGTAGTAGGTTTCTGTGCTTTTGTTATTGTTGTGGCGAGTAGGATAAACGTCAAAAGATATCAACACAAAGTAGTCTCCCTTCTTCCCTTTTTACCTGTGATGGGTTCGACTAAACCAGTCCAAAGATAAGGGTGCGGGACCAAATAGGGCCCCTGGAGCTCTAATGGCTGGGCGCATTGTCCTGAAGCTTTATTATTATTTCACAATGCGTGTTCAGTTGTTGATAAGAGTCTGTTATAAGCAATTTAATGTAGATGCAGTCCCATTGAATTTGTAACAAGGATCTAATTTTATACAGCTCTACCACAATTTTACCGAATATAAAATCCTGTGCTCTTAAAACATCCACTTTCCAGTGTTCTGATTTAATTATAATCATCAAAGATGAAATTAAGTTGTTCATCTAGGAAGTACAGAGATTCAATCTGATAGAGTCTGCAATTAACCGATAATTTATATTTAATCCCATTGTAAGAATGATCTTACAATGCGCTCTCAACATTTAGGCCTAATTCCAATCATCTGATTGATATCCAACCATATGTAATCATATCCTAGCCAAAAACCACAAGGGTTTTACCCCAGGTATGAAGGGGACAGGTAGAGAAGCCATCAATGCCGATTCTTCATGAAAGTTTCTTTCAATTTTTCTCTTTTTTGTTTTTGTTTCACATTATCAAAAATAACCAATTTTACATCCAATTCTTGTTTGAAGTGCACAGGTTCCTTTGGATTAACAAAGTGTTTAGGGTTGTGTTTTTTTATGCATACATTAATATATGTGATGGTTTGATTTTAAGCCTCAACGTCACACTCAAGGATATTACCCTTAGCTGAGGATGGATTGTTCATTTCTGACCTTGACTTACTTACATAGGATCAGCAGTCTGACATGCTAACCACTGCCCCAAGGTCGTATGCATCATCAATATATTTTTAATAAATGAAGGGAGAAACATTTGCTAGACTCCACAGGAATCAAACCAGGGACCTTTGGGTTATAGGCCCAACATTAAATTAGATATGGAAAAATTGAATTTCTACTGACTGTAAAATTGGTAAATGTTGGATAGTGTTCGTACCTAAAGGAATTGCCAGTTTATCCAGGAAGATATTCAGCCCGAGGTCGTGATACGGGTGGCAGTGGTGGCCTCACAATAACCACTTGGGCTGGCAGCACCAAAACAACAGGTAAACTTCCTGCCTATACACATGGTCAAGGGATGGCCATGAACTAGCGCTCCATTAATTGATAGGTTGTTTATTTTATGACAAGCTCCAAGGTATTACGCTTATATGAGATTGGTGTATTCAAACAATGAAACCAACACTATCAAAAAGTTCATCTCACAATTTTTATGCTCCCAATAAGTTGCCCTTAATAGCATGATACATTGATGGAGAATCAGTCGGTTAGCTCACTAACTATTGAGTCTCCGCTGGGTGGAGTTCAACTTTATCGATATGCTAGGAGGCATACTAACACTTGATATTTTACTGAAGAACAATGGACAAACAAAGGAGTAAGTCAAAGAATATTTTTTATTCTCATTCATTTAACAAGCAGGCACAATCATTTTATCCATTTCTATGTAATTGGATAACCAAGAAAATAGGAAAAGGTAAATTTAATTTACAACGCACAGTTAACCACTATATGTATGCCTGCAACCATAACTAATTTATAAACCATAAATACTCAATCAATTGCAGAAAATACATCTTTTTTAAAAAGAGAGAAAAATTTAGACACTTTGTCTACATTATTAAATGTAAAAAAAACGGGAATTGTTTTAATCGACAATAAATAGTTATTTCCCTTTGTCCCCAAAACGTTTTGTACAGAATATATAAATCTATGCACAAATGAAGTGTATTCATGGCTAAATATTGAATGAACTTAGATATTAATTATATGCCACCTTCTATCACATGCATTCAAATTAAAGCACTTAAGAAATGAATGATGAAGACAATCACATGTGTCAAACAAATTGCTTAAATGAACAAATTCTTACATATCACCAGATAAGTATAGATGTCGATTTCTCAAGTTTCAAAACCTTTACAACTGGTTCGCTTGTTTTATTTGGGGTTTAACATTGAACTCAAGGGTATTTCACTAATATCACGACTGATTAACCATTTCACACTGTATCTTAATTACATAGGAAAACCTGGCGAAGGCTTGATGAAAGTAATCATCAAAACCACAACATGGTAGCCATATTCACTCATACACCTGAGATTGACATACTGACTCCAACCCATGAGTTGTACACCAACATAGGATTAGCAGGCTGACAGGACCATGATTGACTGTGAGATACCCTATACAATTGAATATTGATCTTCAATATTAAATAGTTTAGCATTGAAATAGGAGAAATATTGAAAATATTTGGGATTAAATTAATAAATTATAGAATATATGGCCAGTGAAGCCACATTTTAAAGTTTCTATCCTGCACTGTATTATCAACCAAAGCAACTACAAGTCTACAACCAGAACCTCAACTCCATGGGAACTGATGGCAGCAGTTTCTGAATTTCTCCATGAGAGGTTACCCTTTTCTCCAAAATAGCTGTCACCTGAGCACATATTTTACAATTAAAATTAACACTAAGAAAACATATTTAAGTGTTATTTATTATTTTCATTTAATATTGCAATATGACTGTCTGCTTACTTTTCAAGGAGAAACATAGCGAAGAGAGAAAAATCTAAATATTGTTCAGAAATCGATCAACTGTGAAGTAAATCAAATCAAGGTTAATTTGATTTGTGGCTTACTTCAAATTTGTCTTCAGTCTTTTGGAAGGATAGTAAGAATAAAGAAAACAAAGACAACCAGTCCGTTTGATCACATCTGGTACAAAAGAATATTAAATAAATATCTCCTAAACCACAATGATTGTTTGATCTTATACCCGGATGTATATGAAAAAACTGCAATAAGTGTCATATAGCTGGGTAATCGGAGAGGAGGCGAGATTAATGACTACATCTGTGAATCACCATGGTGACCAGGTAAGCCAGATCACCTGAGTGGGGATGATGTTAACCCATGCCCCGATAGTGACAGAGAATCTTCCTCCCTCTCAGCAGCATTCTGTCGTAATTCCGTCAATGTATTCTTAAATCTACTCCACTCATCGCTCTTAGGGTTGGCTATATGCTGTAAACACAAAAGAAAATACACTCTTTACGTAATCTTATCTTAAACATAGCCAAAGGTAATAGGTAAGATCCCCAATGTAGCTACGAACAAATGTTTTCATTACATGTACCTTTAGAAAATCTAGCTGTGCACACCCAGTATCAAGGATTATCCTGATGTTCCCATTACAACAATGTTATACATTAAAAAACCCAATAAAGTATAAGCCTATCGTCCTATTACATTTAATTAACAACTACATGAATGTTAAATTCAGTTTTCAGGAATGAACACTTACCTCCCCCACATCATAGACATAGATCCTTCCTAGATCATCTCCAGCAGCTATTTGGTGTCCACTTTGGTGCCAGCGACAGTGATTCAGAGCTACAGCATTCTCCATAGAAGTGGAGGCGGAGGGCACCTGGTAACAACGCAACAACTCCATATAGATATCATGTAATGTATAGGTAAAGAAGTGAACTGTTTGATTGCAGTTTTACATCGTACTCGAGGATATTTCACGTATATGACAAGTGACTGTCCGTTTTGCAATCTAATTAATACGGTGGCAAATTGATAGGAAACCTCTAACAAAACACCCCTGCGATTGCCGGAGTCATCTCATACGACTGACAACGTCAAGGTTGACAAGGAGATTCCACCCTGTACAGCAGTATATATCAGGAGAATCAGTTGTCCAATATGCTAATCACAGCCATATTTTGTGGATGTTAAGCTATAGATAAGATAATGGAAGTAATCCATATTTAAGATCACACAATGAGGTATAAAATGTGTAACGAGGGTAATGATATAATCGTGGAACAGGTAGTGATGAAAAGTTGTATGAGAATTGAGCCGTTTTCAGTAAAATCTGCCACTGAAAACCTCATAGATATTTCACAAGTTTTATCGGTACCAATATGTTAAAATAAAAGTAAAGAAAATAACAATTGCGCCTCAAATTCCAACCAGATTAGTTATTGAAGCATTGTATTCATCACTGACCTCTGTCTCATTGTTTAGATTCCATAGATCCAGCCTTCCCATACCATCCACACTGGCAAACAAAGCTGGGTGGATTGGGGACCATTGAACATCATATACATAATCACTGTTATCCTCAAACGAGTGAATGTGCTTTTGTTCCTGTAACACATGGATAAAAAGGTATGTAGAATGTCTAACAAATTATCTCTGTCCAACAGTTTTAAGATTGATTGGTGTTTTATGCCATACTTAAGGGCATTTCATTTATATGACAGCGGAGTATTCCAACAATAATTGACATCAGCACAACCAAGATGTGAAGCGTTTCCATAATGTTGGAAAGTTCATTTTCCTCCAGTGCTAAGTACAGCATTGCTACTCTTCAAACAAACTGCCCTTAGCCAGAGGGAAACAGTTTTAAGAAGAGGCCATTTATTTTATAGTCATCTGATACGGGGTCTCTAAAGCCACAGGTTAGATACACGACTTGCTGATTCTTTTTTGTTCTTCAAGTCTGTTGTTTGAACCCATTTATACCCCCAGGTGGTCACTCTGTACTAACAGGGCAAAACAGACATTTATTTCATTGAAGTAGTTACGGGTAAATTTTAACAAAGTTGTTTGTTGTCATTTTAATAAAAATACACAAATGTATCCAGCCCAATCATAATGAGCTGTATGTGCTTACCTTAATATTCCAGAGTTTGATCGTCCAATCAAATGATGAGGTGATAAAATAGGGTGAGAAGTCTATCTGCCCAGGTACAGTGTGACAATCAATGCCTGTCACTGGACCCTGGTGACCTTCAAATGCTTCATTTATCCCAGCCTTACTGTTAACATAAACAAAATAACTTTATAGCCCAGTGTCTAATCCAAAGTAATAGTGAGGATAAAGCTTGTATCAAAGAGGTACTAGTAGGAGATATCCAGAAACAAAATAGCAATGTTTTCCCACCCTATTACTTGTTCAATAAAAAAATCTCCCCGTTGTAAAAAAAGCAGTCCCTTGATACTGTGTCGCCTGCATAAATACAAGATACACACTAACACAGCATCAAGCTCATCTGGGCAGCTAATACTTTATAGTCCAGGTAGAAAGAGTTCCTTGAGCGATGAGACCAAGACAGTGTGATTGATTTTAGTGAAAGAATCCATTAAATCTCACCTTCCATGCCTGCATCCAGAATATGTGACACAGTCCTCTCCACCCACCACAAAGTTATTCACATCACCTGAGAGAAAACACATCGAGGTGACAGCCACTGCCTTAGCCTGTTTGTGAATCAGCTCCATACTGTCCTGTAAGAAGAAATAATCACGATGTTTGAGATGTCCAAAACCAAGAGAAACCCTCATACACTCCACAACTAGCGATTGCCTGAGTCACATCATTTGACTCCCTCATGTAGTTTAAAGGGTTGGAGGGGGGTGTGTGAACTAGTGAACAGAACATGGATGGAGGACTCCTCTGACCGACAGGCTAATCATAGAAGCACAGCCAGAGGGCCTTGTTACAAATGACCATGAAGCAGGGCCAAAATGATGTTAAAAAATCAATCTTAATTCTGATAAATATTTCAACACAAATCTATCCAAAGCTGTATTGAATATAGTTTACCTGTGGTTGTGAGAGCATGTCCAGACTCCAGGAGCAGATCTTCCCATCAGTGGAGACACTGATTAGGTTGTGAGCATTCTGAGTTCCCACGACATTCACACAGTAAACAGGGTGCTGAAACAGTCAAACAGGTGAGATGTCAAACACAGCCCAGGTACAGAACACAGAAATTTCAACTTTCCTTAAATTATTTGTAAACTTTATCAACTAGATATATTATTCATTCAAACTAATTTACAAAATCAAAATGTTCAATAAGTGATTATAAATCATAGTTTTACTCTTGATCACAAAAAACTCAGTTTTTCAGGGGACACCACTTTTGACCAGTCCAAAATGTACTTTTTCAGTAAAAGTAAACACTTTAACTGGAAGGGAATAAATGCTGAAAGGGTTATTAGGACTGACCGTATGAGCTGCAGCAGACAGAGGCGTTCTCTGAACAGGGGTACGTTTGTTCACTCGGTTATCCCACAGCACAATCTGACCAGAGTACGTGCCTCCTACCACCAGGTTAGGGTGAAACTTGGCAAAACATGTTGACATAACAGCTGACTGGAAATAAATTGTCACACACACATGAATAATAAACAGGAAACCTTTGAAATGATTGTTTGATTGACATATAACTTCATACTCAAAGTTATTTCACTTTTATGACAACAAATTGTCCATTTCTTATTCTACTTTTCTTAAATGTGAAGAAAACCTTACAGAAAACGTGGTAAAAGTCACCACCATGACTGCTGGAGAAACATCGTGTGACTTCAAGAGATGGACAAAATCTTTTGAACGGTCTAAAAACTAGTTTATAATAACATCATTGAAGACTTTCAATTGTTGGTAATTGGTGGAAAACCATAATAAACCCACAAAAACACACCACCATTTACACAAACATCTAGAATCAAAAGGCAACTTTGCATCAGTTTTTGTTCCTGCACTATTAAAAAGGAGGCCCACTGCACAACTGGCTGAACGACATGACCTGCTTAAGGGATGTTAGGTCTTAGGCTGACATTGAGGAAGAATAACTTTCAACACAGCTAAGCATTTCACAATTTATGGCAGTGCTAGAGTTCACTACTTTTGAAATATACTTTTGTCTGCTTTGTTTAACAGCATGCCAACCCAATGTGTGCAGGGAACCACCAGACAACAAAGGGCAATCAAAAGAGACAATAAAATTACAATACAAACAGATATGCTTGTTGTTGCCAATTAGCTCTGACAATAGCCAGGGCAGCAACAACCCCTCCAATCACCCATCCCCATGTTAGTTGTCCCTTACAACAAGCTCTGCAGAGGAACTGTGAGACCTGTTCTATCGCTTTGTTACCCACATTGGACAGAAATACCCTTGAGTACCCTAAAACAACAATCAAACCAATCAACTTGATTGATACATTTTTTGACAAGATACTTGTGCCATAAAAATACAAGTTGATTCATGGTGTTAATTAGAATTTACCTGACAATGGAAGACATAATCGGGAGTTGATTTTTTAAACTTTGCATTCCAGATGAGGGCCACGCCATCAGGGTCATGAGGCATGTCTTCATTAGCATTATAAGAGGCAACCAGTAACTCAGGGAACTGCAGAAATACAATAACAGGGATATTACTAACACAGATTTCAGACCATATGAAGCCAATTGCAAATGTGTTTAAATATACAAAGCAAACGTTAACTGTCTTATTTGGTTCTTCTCAAATCTCTGTGAACAGCTTTATAATGACACAATCAGAATCTACCTGTCAAGTGGTACAAAAACTCACAATCATATTTTAAATCTGTCAGCAGCCAGTAGCTTCCAAAAGTTTATTGTTGTTTCAGTTTTATCCATTAGTAACTACAGATTGTACTTTTTACCAATAAATAAGGTATACAGCAAGGCTATGATAGTAGAGTGTTGTTGGGTTACCTGGGTTGACCAGTCCATGCTGGTAATGGTCCTATGTTTAGACCACCTCTCATCATAGAAATCTCTGTTTAATTTCAATCTCTCACCAGCTAGCTGATCACTATAAATGGAAAGTCAACCTTTCAGCAATCAAGATAACATATTCATTTACAACATAAAATTGTAGTTTAAATGGGTAACAAAAATAAAAACATAAATGAGTCATGGATATACGGTGGTTTGGCACTAGTTATTATAGACATCTTGTGATTTCCACAGTCAAAGGTAAACATTTACAAAACTACAATTGACAATGAGCCTCGGAATTGTGCAGTAAAATGCAGGGACTTTAATAATACAAACCAAAGAGTTTATCTTGCTCATAAACAATGAAATATGTAATATTTTTTGCAAAATAATGCATTGAGTTTAAACTATATTGCAGAAAGAATGACTAAAATTGATTGGACAATACTTGTAAAAGTCTTATACAAAAAAGCTCAAATATCTTCCACTTGGTATTAGTATCATGGGTGAATTAAAGAAAGGAACTCCTTCACAATCACAGATGAAAGAAAAGGAGAAATGTAGAGAGAAAGTGGTCCTTACTCATCCTTTCCTTCACCCTCACCAGCTGAGTAATCAGTAAAAATATCCATGTCTTCTGCCAGAGCTCGTTCCACAATCCGAGACGTACGCAGGAAGAATGATTGGAACTCTTCTGTATTCATAATTTGTTTCCTCTCCTCATCTGTCATTTCACGGAGTTTTACTGAAAACATACAAATATCCCATTATAGTTTTAATTTTTTCAAAAGATAGATACATGTACATAATTGATAGCATCGGACAGAGTAGTTTTATTTATAGTTTTGATTTGCGTTTAATGTCGTACTCATCATATGATGATGGAGTGGGCCAAGTAGACAGATATTTAAACCCCTGAATCACTCCTACATGTCTGAGCTGTTTGATTATCAGGTTAGTTCTAAACATCATCCAGCAGAACTCATATAGTAGCTTATTCACCTTGACTACATAATTATAATTCACCATTACTAAAAATGTATCATTGATTCTTTTTTAACCAACATACATAAAAAATACTCTCAGTGAAACAACTTAAAAAATAATTTAGCAATATTTGGCAAATATCAGCAATAAAAATTGTTTGTAAAGGAACTATAAGAAGTGGCAAAGAAGTACAAACTTACTTTCAAAAGCCTCTTTTTGAGCTGCCAGTAACTCAGCCTCAGTCATAGAAGGTTTCACCATCTCTACGTGTGGCATCTTATGTGGTTGTACAGGAGGAGAGCTGACAGTCACATCCAGGGAGTCTGCATCATCATCTGTACGACCATCATCATCATAAACAAGAACTAGAAGGTTAATACTTTCCAAATGCTGTCCAAATACACTTTGATGGATGATATGTATGGATCACATAAGTATAGTCAAAGTTGTTTGCCTCACACACACTCAAAACTGTGTAGAGGGTAAATGTTACCTCATATAATCTTCAGGTGATTTTGTCAAGTTCTCATTAAACTATATACATGTAACTGGTCACCATTAATTTAAGCTGATAGATGTGTGCCAGTTTGATCTTCATGTATTTTTATATTATAGTACTCATTGGAAGAGCCATGTTGAAGTAATAAAGATACATGTATGAGTATCTGTATTCAACAGACTGAATGTATAATGACATCATCACAAGTACGATAGATGACAATTTGGTTCCTGCACAAAGCCATTCTCCGGTGTTATATCTACATGTATCTACAGTTTGTGTTTATTTTCATTATTGCACATTTAAAGACAGCATTGCTACTCTTCAAAGTAGGGCCAGAGCCCAGAGGGTCCCTGTTATAATGGAGTTTGTATGATGTTTAGTGTACATCTTATACTGAGAGCAACTGTCAAAAAGCTGATGCCTGTCACATAACGCAACATGAGATATGATTGGTTACCGTAATGACATTGTTTTTCTGGCAAGTTAGCCAGTAGGAATTGGGAACAATTGATGTGTGGCTGTTCTGTGAAAAGTTGTCTCATAAAATCAATAAACCCATCATGTTATAGCACAGGGTGATGGTGTCATTATACACTCAGTCTGTTAACAAAGGGGGCGTCCATAAAGTACGTACGTCCACAATCTGGCATTTTTTGGCCAGGCGCGTGACAGTATAATGAATAACAGTTCGTCTTGTATTCTATTATTAAGAAATAATAATGTATTTCCCAACGCTATACTGAGAGTGGTAATATCTAGTCTACATATTTGTGTTACTGTATTGAATACACTCCTGCAAGAATCATTCATTATGGTCCGCGATTTTTTTTTTTGTGTTGCGTACGTACACACATCCATCTCAACCCCCCTTCTCCCCATGTACGCTCCTTGTACA
>JAVFBX010215448.1:0-11690 GCA_034783855.1 Mopalia kennerleyi | reverse complement strand
TAAGAATTACAGCAATTCTCTTTCCATGTTGTTCTGTGAGAATGTAGTTCAATAATGTTGTCTTTCCAGCACCTGTCAAAGAACAGGAAACAAATATTAAACTGACTGATTAAACTCTTCATTTAGACATGCACTGGGCTTTTCAGGACCAATCAGGAGAGACTGCTCCTCAAACTTCTGATAACCGAAAAAACACAGACAGGTAAGCAGTAACTTCAAACCCAAGTATGGGTGTACATAATTCTCTGTTTGTATAAGATATCTTACATTTTCATTTTTAAACCAAAGAATATTTGCTTCAGTAAATATTAAAAAACCTTCCAACAGAAAGATTGTCCAGCAATAGTTTGAGGTTTAAGATCTGACCCAAGGGTATCTCACCTATCTTTAGAGAAAATTTTAGCTTTTCAATCTGCCTTACTTAACTACTCTGAGGTCACCTGTGAATATTGTAACCACATGAGGTCCCCTGTGAATATTGTAACCACCTGAGGTCCCCTGTGAATATTGTAACCACCTGAGGTCCCCTGTGAAGATTGTAACCACCTGAAGTTACCTGTCAATAATCTAACACTTGAGGTCACTTGTGAATATTGTAACCACCTGAGGTCACCTGTGAATACTGTAACCACCTGAGGTCCCCTGTGAAGATTGTAACCACTTGAGGTCACCTGTGAATATTGTAATCACCTGAAGTTACCTGTCAATAATGTAACACATGAGGTCACTTGTGAATATTGTAACCACCTGAGGTCACATATGAATATTGTAACCACCTGAGGTCACTTGTGAATACTGTAACTTCCTGAGGTCACCTGTGAATATTGTTACCACCTGAGGTCACTTGTGAAGATTGTAACCACCTGAGGTCACCTGTGAATATTGTTACCACCTGAGATCCCCTGTGAAGATTGTAACCACCTGAGGTCCTCTGTGAAGAAGATTGTAACCACCTGAGGTCACCGGTGAATATGTGAATCACCTGAGGTCACCTGTGAATATGTGAACACCTGAGGTCACCTGTGAATATTGTAACCACCTGAGGTCACCTGTAAATATGTGAATCACCTGAGGTCACCTGTGAATATTGTAACCACCTGAGATCACCTGTGAATATTGTAACTACGAAGGTCACTTGTGAATATTTTAACCACATGAGGTCACTTGTGAATATGTGAACACCTGAGATCACCTGTGAATATTGTAACCACCTGAGGTCACCTGTGAATATTGTAACACCTGACGTCACCTGTGAATATTGTAACCACCTGAGGTCACCTGTGAGACTCAAACCTGCGGTACTGACGCCCTCACCACTGAAGCACAACCAGATGTCAACAGATAGGTAAACCCATAAAACTCAACAGAATTAGTGAGCAGTCAAATAAAGAGGTAAATGTTGATTGGGGAGAAGGCCTGACCTACTTGTTTGAAAGGGGACCCGGAAGTATGCCAATGCCATACTTGTTTGATTGGGGTAAATGCTGAACTTGTTTGACTGGGGTAAATGCTGATCTTGTTCAATTGGGGTAAATGCTGATCTTGTTCAATTGGGGTAAATGCTGATCTTGTTCGATTGGGGTAAATGCTGATCTTGTTCGATTGGGGTAAATGCTGAACTTGTTCGATTTGGAGTAAATGCTGAACTTGTTTGATTGGGGTAAATTGCTGATCTTGTTCGATTGGGTTAAATGCTGAATTTGTTCAATTAGGGGTAATTGCTGAACTTGTTCAATTGGGGTAAATGCTGAAATTGTTTGATTTGGGTAAATGCTGAACTTGTTTGATTGAGGTAAATGCTGAACTTGTTTGATTGAGGCAAATGCTGAACTTGCTTGATTGAGGTAAATGCTGAACTTGTTTGATTGAGGTAAATGCTGAACTTGCTTGATTGAGGTAAATGCTGAACTTGCTTGATTGAGGTAAATGCTGAACTTGTTTGATTGAGGTAAATGCTGAACATGTTTGATTGAGGTAAATGCTGAACATGTTTGATTGGGGTCAATGCTGATCTTGTTCGATTGGGGTAAACGCTGACCTTGTTTGAAAGGCTTGCATGTCATTCTTGTTTTACTGAGGCTAACGCCATATATGTTCAATTCGAGTGAATGACGTATATATGAATAATTATCAATAATAGTGTGGGCCATATTCAATTAATTCATATGTGTATAACATTCTTAGATTGATTAATTAATTGAGTGGTGTTTAATGCCTTGCGAGTATTTGACAGTTGTCCTATCTCTTGCATGTTAAAGTTTCTTTAAACAGGGTGTCCAAATGAGGCAATTGTTCCTTTCAGGGTGTGCAGTTGGACGGGTGTCTGCCTTAGCCCTTGAGCACAACCAAGATACTTCCATAATGTTTGAAAGTGAATTTTCCTCCAGTGCTAAGTAAGGACAGGATTACGACTCTTCAAGCAAACTGCCCTTAGGTAGAGGGCCCATTCAGATAAAGTAAGAAGACATGGTCAGGGCAAAATAAAACACACAACAATGTGACAGCATGCATTAATATAGTGTACACTGAAAAAGGGGTGTTGTGATTTTCATAGTTGTAAAAACAGAGTGACAATGTCTTTTTGCAAAATGATGTTACCATTTTATGGCAAGGTATAGCAGCCTGCTTATGCTTTACAACTTTAATATTGCTGGTTATCAGTTTTCAGAAAAATATAGCTTTAAAATTGTTACTTTTGCAAAAATTGCAAGCTGTAAAAGATGTTGTAAAGAATGTCTAGATTTAAAAAATCATAGACCACCACTTGGTGCGGCCATTAAACGATAACATTATTTCGCAAAGGGTCATCACAATGTTGTTGTACAGCCATAACATAAAACCCTCGTATTGGCCCACCAACTCCTATCTTAAAAACTGATATGCTTACATATACCGTAAGTTAATATTTACCTAAAAACCCTGTTATGACCGTGATGGGAACTTTGACGACCTCAGCTGGAACTAAAACTGGAATGTCATCTTCATCATCAGACATTTTGGTCGCTGGAAGTCTGAATATATAATAATAAACAACTTAAGGCATGGTGGTTGATGTCACGATGTGATTGTTTGTTTGTCCATTTGTCCGTTCGGTGGTGTTTTATTTGAACGGAGAATTGCTTTGTGATGGGTTGGAAGATGTTACAAGGTTGGTTGATTGGTCAGATGATTGATTTATTGTCAATTGATTGGTTGTAATTTTACATATTTTTTCTGTTACTTATTGATAAAAGTTTTGTTAATTAAATAATACCTTTGTTTTAATTTATTTCGTCTTCAAACAATCTTTACAAAACAATCAGAAATACACCTATAAAACAGTCCCACTATACCTTCTGTTTCAATGATTTAGATGGGTTAACTTATTACCTAAGTAAGGCTAAATAAAATTTGATATTTTCCAAATTTGTATTGTATCTGATTGAAAACTTAAAAAGGGTGGTGTTTTTCTTCCATTTCACACCTTTATCTATCAGATTTAAACTGAAATCATGAATATTGTTTCGCTGTCTGTTGTTTTTGTATTGCTTCGCGTAACTAGAACAACATGAAACTCATAATATGGCCCTGTAGTTCAAAACAAAATACCTGGTTGTGGTAAAGCCAAAACAATTTAAATGTCGAAAACTGGGCACCCGTCAAAGCATAACCAATACTGACTGAACTGTGCTCGTTAACTAGACGATATCAAATTATCAATCTATTTAACTGGCTTTGTGGTAATTAGAAGCAGAAAGTATCTACTTTCCTCTGACAATTACTATCACAACTTTACTGAAACAACAACTACAATGAAACTACATGTAGATGCGTCTACGTATGTTATTAACCACGAGATTTAGGTCGACTGAAGCTCGTATAGGCCTGGCTATTCACGGTCGCCTGACTTGTGCCAGACTGGTTATAAAATACGTTATCGGCAAAATGTTTGGGATTTTTTTTTTCTCACACTAATCAAGCATGTAACACGTGCATTCGAAAAAATAAAAAATATGTATTTTATTTTTTAGAAATAATAATTTAATTTTAAAAAATTGGATTTATCCCTTTCTAGAGCCAGGCAGTCTCCATATATTAAATCCATTTTTTTTTTCAAATGTTACTCAGCTGGATTTAAGTCACAAAAAGTTGTTTTATCCCAGAATGTTCACTAGTATCAGAAGTCTATTATAGACTTCTGCTAGTATATAATGATCGATAAAAAAAAATGATTAGGGGTTTTTTTTATGTAGAGAAGATTTGTAGGCCTATATAGTAGTATACGAATATAGATTGCTTTTATTTAATAGAAAGGTGAACCGATTTACATTCATTTACAGACCATTTGAAAATAATTAATTTAGCTAACAATGTGGGCCACATATGTTTTGAAAGTTTTAACAGATGATGGACTACTGTCTTTTATATGTAAATAAGAAACAATGCTGGATCAAGGATAGAACCTTGTTGAACGCCACTGTTCCTATATCACAATGTTTAGATGAAGCTTATTTTTAAGATACAACTTGTCCCGCTATAGCAAGAGACCCGAGCTCGATTCCCGGCTACAATAAAAATATTAGATATAAATCTAGTATTATGCGACAACTTAAATATTTCTTGAACCACCGCCACGAAAACTGCATGGCTTAAGTTTTGACAGCAAAGATTATCATTTACCATAAATTATAAAATGTTGAGAGGTCTAGAAAAATGACCAGACTAAATAATGTATCCTCCTTTGATTGGCAAGAATTGCATGGTATATAGGTTAAGTAACTTGGTCTAAATGTATTATGACTAGGAATAATAATGTTATATGCGATGTCAGAGAATCTGTCAAAAGGGACCGACACAACAAAGTTTTTAAATCACTTTACTATACAACTAGATAAAACCGAAATGGGGCAATAATTTTCACATAAATACCTGTCTTAAATGTTTATCACTTTAGGTTATTTCTAATATAATAGGAAAAAATACCTGCCTGGAAGGAGTAGTTTTAATGTGTCTTGGAGGCTTTCTTATATATATGGGCCTAGTTGTTTATATATAAACTAAAACTAGTCTTTTCCTATATAAAGCATTTAACAATAAAAAAGTTGAGGTTACTTTTGATTCTGATTCTGTTGTATAGGTATTAGGAAAAACGAACCAGATAGCTGTTTAGGCCTTCTTACTTGTTGCAGTTTGCTATAGTATTTAACTATAAAATAGTTTAATTTAATTTTGATTATGTTGCAAATGTTAAGGAAATGAATCAGATATTTTTTTTACAAGGTCTGTATACTTATTGGGGCCTGCTGATATTTTTTAATCGGCTTAGCCTCGCGACATTATCTTTACTGTGGGCATGCAGTACAGAAATTCCGAGTGGGTATTTTTTACTCTTACACTCACATATCATGCAAACTGTTTAGTTTAGTTTAGTTTAGTTTAGTTTATTGAACTCAGACTCATACAGATACATAAAATCCATTTACAGAGCTGATAAATATAACAGATGGGATATAACATAAATATAACATGGTTAGAAAACATAAGCAAATTATATATATATTTGTTTGTATCACAGTGTGTGGGGAAGGTACTGCCATTTGCAGACTTGACAAAGAACGTAAATTTAAGTTTAATTGACTCACAAGCTTTCCTTTTCATTTAATGTAATCATGATTTCTTTCATTTAGACTTGTTCTCCAATGCATTGACAGGCAATCCCGTGAGTTAGTTATACTATAATCAGATAATTTGATAGGGTCGATGTTTAGTATGTTGTTGGTCTGGAATTTTGAAGGTGGTTGTCGTCGCATATAAGTATAGATATGTGACTAAAGCCCATAGCAAACGCCTTTGATTGGTTAATTGGTCTAGAATTACCAACCAATGAGATATTCCTTGAAGCCATTTTGACAAACCAATGATTTTCATTGACTCGTCTTTATAGACACTTTAGACAGCCTGGCATGGAATGCCGTATACACATCTCATGGTTTAGTGGTTTTGTTTCTCTCTGCGGAAGAGATAATCGCGTTTGATGCACGTTGTAGCGTGTTGTTAGATCATATTTGGTGAATTCGCGGGATTGCCTGTCAATGCATTGGAGAACAAGTCTAAACGAAAGAAAGCATGATTACATTCAATGAAATGGAAAGCTTGTGAGTCAATTAAACTTAAATTTACGTTCTTTGTCAAGTCTGCAAATGGCAGTACCTTGCCCACACACTGAGACACAAACAAATATATATATAATTGGTCGGCCTATCGCTTTGGAATCAATTGCCACTTCATATACGAAATGCTTCCTCGGTACAAAGTTTCAGACACAATTATACTGATTTCTTGTGTGGTGACAGGTGAGTCAAATTAATTTAATATGTCTTATATATCAGCACTAGTTTTCTAAATCATTTGTTCTGTTTTAAAATGTCTTTGCCTCTATATATTTTATTGAATGTTTTTAGTTTTTAGTTTGTCTTATAGCCTAAGTTTTATTGAGTACACTTAATGTAACAAAAAGTATGTTTGGGTGAGTGATTTTCTTTCCTTCTATGTATTTTATTGAATGCTTTTAGTTTTTATCTTGTGTTATAGGTTTTATTATCTATAATTAATGTATTAAAAAAACATTGTGTTAGGGTGATTGAGTCTGTGTGCATGTGGAAGGCCTCAGAGAAGATCAACTATTTGTTGACTGACTATATTTTGTACGCTCAATAAAAAAAGTTTTTATTATTATATTATTACCAAACTCCATATATAGGGTCAAACAATTTAATAACTGCCCAACCCCTCAAATAATAGACATGTATACCAGCTTTTCTAATACAGAAAAATATTAATAGGCGGAGATTTATACATTTATAAGAGTTAAATATGATATGATCTGGCTGTTAACTAATTCATATACTTCTGTTTGGGTTTACAAGGCAGGATGGAGTGTACGTGTATCTCACTGTTTCAAAATTTTAAAGCAAAAATTGAAAAAATTTAACTTGACCGTCTGTCTTAATTTCCTGCTCAGCAAAGTTATAAATCTCATATTTGGATTCCCTTGAAACATTAAATTAGGCTTCAGTTATTTCTATGTTTGTTTATTTCGGTATGCAAGGCGTGGAAATGGTATACATAGGCTACTTCGAATGTTTTGCAATGCTACTTGAAAGAAATCGTCTCTTTTTATTTCCGTATATAATTTAATCTGGGCCGACACAGAAAAAAAAAAAGATCAAATTTTACACTATAGTAATATATGTTCTCTCTATGCACGGCATCTAGGGCTATATATATTGGCGATAACAGGCAGTCCAAGCTCAAATGAATGCAGAGCATGGCGTAGTAATACAAATTATGACAGTAGTGCCCTACTTAAATTTAAGTCCATAAACACGCCGTATTAGCAATAAACACTAAAACTGAGGACAAAAGCACTACAAAAGAGTAAAAACCAGAAATTGTCGTTTATTCTAAAAGGATTTGAAGCTAAATTAACCAAGATCTACTTTTTCGTACGCATGCGTAATAAACAACTTGCGTACTCGTAGTAATGCACGTACACCAAATGGACGTTGCTTTTGACACCGGAACAAAACTGAGAAATTTTCTAGAAACACGTCGTTCGGAGTTGTTTGCAAAAGGTTTGTGTTTAGTAACAATTTTCTCGTATTCATACATATGCTGAACAAACAGATCAAGTATCAGTTTTAAGCAGTTGTCAGTGTTCTTAACAATGCTTGAAAACGCTAATATCGAAGCTTCAACATTTTACACAAATGATGTCATGACGACAATAGATTGCTTGTTTTTCGAGTGCATACTCCTTTTCTGGCCTGTTCGTTCGGTTTTATTGAAAGTATGTATGGGAATGTATTCATAAATATGAGTAAGTTCACGCGGTTTAGTAAACTTTAGAAGAAAAGCAACTAACAAAAAAGGTTCGGGTTCTTGACATTTGCATCGACGGCCATGTTGTTGGAAAACCGGAAGAAGAAATATATGTATACGTTCTGAAAAGGTAATTGGTTTTGGATATGATTCTGACTGGAACTTTGGAAGGTGGTCGAATGGTATGATTTCACCTCTTTTCCACACATACATTCGCAGTAATTTTCAATTTTTAATCAGTGTTTGGCATGTTTTTTGTGTGTTTTATTTTATAATGTTAAAGAGGAAGTAAGATTTATACTACACAAGTACTAAGTGTAGATCCAGGTACCGTCATTATATAGCACATGCTATACGTAGGGCTAAGGCGGACGAATTAGCCATATTCATTGTGCTTAGTGCTATACTGACTATACAGCAAGATGCCCGTTGCCTTTCAAATTCTTGTCGATGAGTCATTATCCCTGAATTTTTTTTTTTTCTCAAAAACTGAAACAGCATTAAGAAAAGCAATCTGACTAGCCCAAATAGCCAATGTATAGTTTCTTACCTTCATCCATCCTTTTTAACAAGTGTTATCCGCAAATGACTGAAAGCTCGCCCAATAAAACACGTCTTTTTTTGCCATGTTTTCAAATATATTATTTTTTTCTAGGGGTTTCCCCGTCGCGTGAAGCATTTGAATTCAGTTTGCAGACTAAATGAACGAGTCGAGCATGTATAAATAACAAAAACCAATAGTTTAACATGATACACAAGAAGTGTACTTCCGAGAACTTCATTTTTACTCAATATTTGGAACATAATGAAGAAATATAGTTTCAGTTTCATTTCCAATGAAATTAATATGAAAAGCAAATTTTGAGGCAATGATTTTAGCAGCAACATGAACAATAAGAAAATACTTATATCACTGTTTTTAAGTTCTTTTTGTACAAGTAAGTTTTAGATAATATCGATTGTATGCATTTATTTTTTCTTTAGATGAGTGCTCACTGGCTAAGGGCAGTTTATTTGGAAAGTAGCAATGCTGTCTTTACTTAGCACTGGATACAGATTAACTTTCAAACATTATCAAAACACTTTGCAACTTAAATATAGTAATCATGAAATTATGGAAATTTTGCTACCTAATTTAAGTGACTTAAGTTATTTCGCTAATTTGTTTTGTATATCTCCCTCTTTTCACAGATCCATTTATTTTTCCCAGTTGATGTAGAAGTGGACTAACTCCTATTTCTCATCATGGAATCGTCCAGTGGGGGTAACAGTATTCCCAAAATTATGTCCTTTTACCCCACAATGGAAGAATTCAAAGACTTCCCAAAATATATTGAGTATATTGAATCACAAGGAGGTCATAAGGCTGGTATTTGTAAGGTAAAAAGCTTATGTTGTCTATATTCACCTTGTTTTTAGCTGCCGATGGTCGCGGCTACTTGTTGCACTTTTGCTCAGAATTCTAAGGATCAACACGAAGTTGATCTGTTTAATTTGATGTCTTCGTTGTCAGTGTTTGTTGCCAGTGACATCAAGAATGGTTTCCTTCACTCATTGGGCTGACTCGCCAATATTAGTGAAATAATGTTAAGCACTGCATAAAAAGCCATTCAAAGAAGATAATTTTTAACTACCTTATATGACATATGCCACAAATTACAACATAGAATCTAGACATTTTATGTGTCTGTAACTTGTCTTTGCTTGGATTTCTTTGTCCCACACCCCAGCGGCCCCACCAGTGATTGGTAGGGAGCTTGCTCTTGCCCTGCTGCTCTAAGAGCTTAAGGACAACACAGAGCTGATCTGTTTGATGACTTTTCTTTGTATTTTGTCTTGTGATGATTCCTGTGTCCTCTATTGTCCGTGATGTCAAAGGTGATTTCAGTGTGCTGGCACACTGCCATGTAATTGATATTACTCTAAAGTACCTGTGGCATGAAATTCCAATCGAGCAACAAGCAAACAATTGTCACATTTCCCCAACCGATCATCTACTCTGGTACCACAGTTGAAAAAAAAAGTATAAACATAAATATATATTGACATTTCAGGTAATTCCTCCTAAGGAATGGATCCCACGTCGAGATGGTTATGACGACATAAGGCTAACTATACCATCCCCTATAAGTCAGGTAGTTACAGGCTGCCAGGGGCTTTACACACAATACAACATTCAGAAAAAATCTATGACCATACAAGAGTTTGAAAAACTGGCCAACAGTGACAGGTAAGTGCTTTTGGGTGTTTCTGGTGTTTGCCATGTAATGGAAAGTATAACAATTGGAAAAAAAATTGTTTACAACGAAGTTTTATAAAGTATCATAAACAAACTAAGTAATTTTTTTGTGCCTCTCACCAAAAGATTTATGTTAAGTTATTCTATGAGTGAAAATTTTTCAGTTTTATATAATCGTTTATGAAGTAACCAGCAAATGAGTGAAAGCTAATTTTTTCTTCCTTTAGGTACCGCCCACCACGTCATTCAGATAATGAAGAATTGGAGCGTAAATACTGGAAAAATGTTGCATTTGTTCCTCCAATATATGGGGCTGATATCTCTGGAAGTCTTTATGACAAAGATCAGTGTATTTGGAATATCAACAAGTTGGGGACCATATTGGATTATGTGGGAGATGATTATGGTATACACATTGAAGGTGTAAACACAGCGTACCTCTATTTTGGTATGTGGAAGACAACATTTGCCTGGCACACTGAGGACATGGATCTGTACAGCATTAATTATATTCACTTTGGAGCTCCTAAACATTGGTATTCCATACCCCCAGAACATGGAAGAAGACTAGAGCGCTTAGCTGAAGGTACAGTCAGCTTTTTAATTTTTTGGACAGACCTTAATGAAAAGAGTGTCAGCATTCACACCTGTATTTGCTAGTTAGTCAAATTTCACTTGCAAAAGCAAAAGTTTCACTTGATTTCAAAATGTACTGTGTTCCTAATCACTGATTTCAGAAAACTGTCTTTGAGTCTTTGATTGGGTCATATTGGTAACCTATTTAAGAATCCTTATATGGGACATAACCAACAGCTCAGAAATTACTGAAATTGTTAATCTTTCTAATGTGAAGTTTTGCTTGTGTTTTCCCAGGTTTTTTCCCCAGCAGTTTCCAGGCTTGCCCAGCTTTTCTCAGGCATAAGATGACACTGATTTCACCTCACATCCTCAAGCAGTATTCTATTCCTTATAACAAGGTACAGTTCCAATTAAATAGACCTAATTTTCAAGAATATGCTGTGAGTTGTACAGGACATAGATAAGGTACATCCTTGTCTTACATGACCCCTTCAGATCACCTCTGCAGAATATCATACAAATGTTTTTCCTGCACTAACTCTAACAAATTGGAGAAGTTCAGGTATTTATTATGGGTTTAGTGCATCTATTCCTTGCTGAAGCACATTAAGAAGATTTTAGGGCAGTTTCAAGATTGTTTGCTCTAAGGTTTTCCTTTAACTAAGTTTATATGAAATTATACCGTGAATGGAAGCTCAATCACATTGATATCCACCCATGTCACAGGTGTTTATGAATCTGGTGCCTTTTAGTTTGCTGTCCTGTTAGGATAGTATGTTCCAACTATAAGATGTTAAACATGTTTAAAAAAGTTCATCCATGACATATTGGGTGTGTTTATTAATTTCCCAATCAATTTCTTATGTGTCTGTACTCTCCTTAGATCGTCTTGCCGTATATGTGTTTGTTATCAAGGTTGGAACTTCATGCATCCTTTCGCCCCGTGGGGGAGCGGGTTGGCCAGTCCTGCAGAATACTCCCTCGGCTTCCTCAGTCGATCGTAAAAGGCGAG
>JAVFBX010215426.1:0-11690 GCA_034783855.1 Mopalia kennerleyi | reverse complement strand
GGTTTATACGCGCTTTCATATCAGTTTTCGACCGTATTTAATCAAGGAAAAGTGTGGAATAGACAATCTGTCCTCATATAAGTGAAATACAAGGGTGTTAGAAGTTAAACATCAAACAAACAAATCGAACAAGCAAAACTAACATTAACAGCGACTGCATCATTGAACATTTAATAGTCTAAATAGCAATAACGTGAAGTTTAATGCCAATTATATTCGAATTGGAGGAATCAAAGACACCAACCAGAACTGATTCTATCATAGTGGACACATAACCATGGAATGAGAAACTATATATTTATATTATGGCTAAACACGGATTTCCTTCGTCAACACGTTTACAGCTCAAGAAAACCGATATTCTATACTTACAATGCTCAATGTCGTCTCCAGATAGTCCGGTGAACTGATGATAATAAAAAGACGATTTTCTGTCTTTTCCAGAATACCAACCCGAACAAGTTCACGAGCACGATCAGTGTCCATGGTAACAAATGTGGTAATTGAAAACATCTCCCTTTCCGGCAAGCTGCGGTGGATGGCATCTATTCCATCTGTAGAAATGTACCAACGAAAATACTGTATTTTTATCATACTTGATTACAGTTTACCAAATCTACCAATACAAAAATTTACGAAGATCCACTTTTAAATTATTCACTTTATTCAATTCAATATTTTTTTTATTAAACGCATATAACTGATCGAGACGTATGTGTACGTTAACGTGGAAAGGTTACATGCGTTTAAGCACATTTTTAATTATTTTTTCAAGAACCATTCAGTAGCCATATTGTTTAGTGTAATACCACGGATTCGATTCCATTGCTCCAAATAACTCAGTTTGCTTATCCGGGCTCCCTCACTTTTAAATGTCAACATATTGGAATACGTGACGAGTGGCGTGTCTTCAACATAAGTGCGCTTGCAGCTGCACCCAGTCGATATTGTCTCAGAATGTGTAAATTGGTTAAAAAATCACATCGTATATTTTATTAACTGTTCGCATCACATGTAGTTTATACATACTTGACATTGGATCTGTAAATACACAGAGGGACGACCAATTTAAAGTCAGTAGCAGCTGGGTCAATGTAAATACGTGTACTTCTTTTCTGGTTTCGCTGCAATTACTCATGCCAGTCCATTCTTCTGAAATAAGTCAATTAAAAATAATCCAAAATGTAGTTTAGAGGAGATGGCAATGTATTTGGCATCTTTTGCTGTCAGATAGTGCCATATTCAGACACAGTTTTAAAAGTTATCGAAATTTAAGGGTTTTTTTTACTAACTTTAAGTCACGATGTGAGTTATATTAACATAAAAAATTCTTTAGTTTACAGAATTCTTAGTTTACAGTAAGCTGACATCCGATGATCATGATCCGCCATCTGGTTTGGTGGTTTCAAAATTGTCTATCATCAGACACCAAGCGTTAGATTGTACTAACAAAATATTGCTTAAACTGACGGAGTATAGTACACAAGTAGCGTGATTCCGAACACAGAAGTCAGAAGTCCTCCTGATGATGACAAAATAAAGCGTTGAAACGTCGAGTAAACAGAAGTTCTCTGTGTTTGATAAGTATCCATGACTTGCTGGAGAGTTGCTGACATACTAGGTTCTTCCAGATGGAAAACTGCTTATAGGACTTTCACATAATAAAATGGAGGAGTAGAGCCTAGTAAGTTTAAATATGGCTCTAACTATATTTTTTACTTAAGTTCGACTTACTAGGTTTTTCCAGATCACAAGAGACTTATGCATAGAACTAGACTGATCAGTCAAACAACAAATGAAGAAAGGTACACTAGAATTTGTATCCAATTTTCGGCATTTCCTTCCAGGTTTTTAAAAGACGTGTCAAACAAACACGTACCTGCAATTATATTCACATGATACCGTCACCGCCTTCTAAATTTAGTTTTATATGCTAACCCAAGCGAGCTGATTTAGCTTTTGTCCATTTACATTTCTATATGATGAAATTGAAATTCGTTTTTAAGCAGATAAAAAGAGAAAAATAGGAGCATACTTTTAGTTTACAAATCTAGGGAATAAAGGGTTGAGGAAATAGACAAACTTACCAACTCTCGACGTAGAAACAAAGTCTTGTGTTATGCCAAAAGCGACAAAGTACAGAAAGGTTATATATCCAGGCATACTGGATCTGTCAATGAGCAAATGAAATTTATGACAGGTTTGCAGAGCGACAATGGCTTAACACTGGCGCATATTTGACAATACTATATACACCATACAGTGGTCCTGTAACGTCGTGCGATGAGACTTGCCTTGGAATGTGGTTCAAAAGTTTGTCGATTGCTAACGGCAAATCTGAGTTGCGGCGATAATCAGACACGCAACAATACATCCCATCAAACTACGCCTGCATGTGTCCGCATTGTGCTACACATGCCATAGTTCATGTTTTATGAACGGGAAATAAAACTTTCAGTTGGTTGATTGATTACAAAAAGGCTAAATGTTTATTCAGCTTAATTACAATCCTCTATTCAATGATAGGCATTTGCTCATCGTTTACTTAGGCTTTATTAATAGACTGTCTTGTTTCCATGTCTCAACCTAATACTGCATATATTGAGCTTACTGCGAACATAAGGTTTTAATATCATACATATTTAACCAGTGCGTGTTGAATGAACCATCCTCTTTTCTAAACAACCCTCAAAGAACCATTATTTCTAAGGGTGTATGGAATCATTACGACAAAACCGGTTCTGTTATATAAGAAGAAACGGAAAACTGCTTGCAGCAGCAGCTGTTGTGGGTGTTCCATACAAAACCATAAAGGGTCGCACCGGAGACATGACTGTAGAACCTTAAAGGGTTCCATAAGAGCCGTATGTTTCAACAAGTGTACTTCCAACTGAAGACAAACACGAGCGCTAGCGATTGTGGAAAGGATTACTCTATTTGGTAATTTGGTAAACACATTGCTTCGCCAGAAAACGGTTGAAAACGATCATTGGTCGAAATCCTAGAATATCACGTGGTCGTGTTCCCGAACTAGAGAACTAGAGACGGACGAGTGTGCTAGAAGTTAGTATTCTGATAGAGATCAGGTCTTTTGTGCAAAGGATAATGATATCGAAATCAGAAACGCATCGATTATCTAACTGTAGAATTTCTTAGTATTTCAGCCGGCGTGTTAGGGTACAATATTTGCAGTTATTGAATCTTCAGATTATCGACATGTACCGTATTACTAAAGGGAAATCGGATAACAATCAAGATTGTTTGTGTGCGCAACAAAATATTTTCAATATATTTAACAAAGGTATTGATTAACTGATCTGATGGAGTCTACTCGCGGAACCGATTTGTTGGGAGATTTAACAGATTTCGGATATTCCATAACCAAGCAAAATGTCGGATTTAGAGGAGGGTCCGGGTTGGGATCTGGCTTTTATGGTGGTTTCAAGCACATGCTTGGTTGTGTTGTAACTTTTGTGATGGTTTCAACCCACACATGGTTGTGTACCTTTTGTGGTGCCATTGCATCGTATATATGTATGACTTGAGTATAGCTAGCGTCACCGGATAGTGAGCAATACCCGGAACGGATCCAATCACTTCAGCTTCTATATAGGCCATCTTCCCGAGGTGGAAAGACGACCGTGGCATTAAGCTTCTCTTCCCTTTCTACCTTGTCATGAAAGACGGATAAAACATAAGTTAGGTAGAGTCTACAACAACCTCACCCAATCAGATAAGAGCTTTCATTAGAAAAGAGAGATAAGCTCTACACCAAGAAAAAATAACCAGGTACTAACGATTCAACCAGTAGATTATTAGTATATCCTTAACAATCAGTCCATAGGCCTACAGAAGTCTCGCCGCGTGATTCGAAGTTCTGGTGCCAGGCTGGTTTGAAGTCCAATCTCTTAACATTAGAGTAAAACTACTCTCTTCATTTCCGACGATTAATTAAACAAATAACACAATCAACTCACTTGAACTGATATTTAACTCGATATATACTTTGGATTTAAGCCGAATTTGACATTTAAGCTACATTTCTTTCTAAACGTTTGTAAAACAAAACTGGTGCTGATGTTGTGCGCAGCTATAAGTAGGTCATTAACATATGAATTGTCACTGTAAACAAATCATGTCCAGTGTTGTCGATGGAAGAGTTCTGTTCTTTTCCATCATGTTATCCCTAGTAAGTGCGGAGGTAGAATCAAGTTAGGCAAAGGTATAAGTTACGAATCAAACGAAAGAAGGGTGCATGGTCTTTGTGGAAATGTTCAACGTCTGGCTGCCCTGCCAACATCTCGACCAAGGATGACTTAATATCTAATATATGTCCACGGGCTAAGGACCGTTTGTTTGGTTAGTAGCAATGGTGTTTGTAGTTAGCACTGGAGGAACATTGACTTTCCAACTGTATGGAAGCACCTTACATCTTGGTTGTTCTTGTTCCAATTCTCGTTGTAATACACCGCCGTCAAATTGAAATGCCCTTAAGCACGGAGTACGACACCAATCAATCAATATTTATATTGACTTTCCAACTTTATGGAAACACCTTACATCATGGTTGTTCTTGTGCCAATTATTGTTGTAATACACCACCGTCACATATTTAAGTGAAATGCCCTTTGTCACGAAGTACAACACCAATCAATCAATATTTATATTGACTTTCCAACTTTATGGAAACACCTAACATCTTGGTTGTTCTTGTGCCAATTATTGTTGTAATACACCACCCTCACATATTTAAGTGAAATGCCCTTTGTCACGAAGTACAACACCAATCAATCAATATTTATATTGACTTTTCAACTTTATGGAAACACCTTAAGTACAACTTGGTTATTCTTGTGCCAATTATTGTTGTAATACACAACCGTCACATATTTAAGCGAAATGCCCTTAAGCACGAAGTACAACACCAATCAATCAATATTTATATTGACTTTCCAACTTTATTGAAACACCTTATATCTTGACTGTTCTTGTGCCGATTATTGTTGTTATACACCCTGCCGTCACGTATTTAAGTGAAATGCCCTTAGGCACAAAATACAACACCAATCAATCAATATTTAACCCATCACTAAAAATCTTTATTTACTCGTGTAACAATCGATCTTTATCTCTAGTTCATATCTTACAGTTAATATGCCCTCCGACTAACAGCAGGCTAAATGGTTCATTCCATTAGAATGTATTTATGCTGCAATTACTCTGTGTTGTTTGTTCAAATTAGCATGCTTGGGACATATCCAGACTGTACCAAAACAAAGTCTCTGCCTGATGTTAATATAACTGAATTACCTTCATGCTGTTAAACTGTTTGAACCCTTACTGTAGAGCAATTCCAGCCATAAATTCTCACTATTTTACGTTGACCATTCACGCTAAGGTAGTACACATCTGTCATATAAGTGAAATGACCCTTAAGCAGGAACAGTCTTCAGTGTGAAGTCCACTGTCATATAAGTTAGATTTCACCTGAGTACGACGTTAAAGCTTAGCCAAAAATGAAACAAATCTATTGGTTGCCCTATTTATTTACAGAGTAAATTATGCCTAACCACCTTTTCTGTGTGGTATCCCGTTTAAATGATAATATTATTACTTGTTATGTGCCCGTGCCGAGAGACTGTTGGTGCATGCACTTGTTTTGTGGATATTTTTATTGCCGCTGACTTTAAAACGTTGCAATACGCTATACATATTTGAAAATGGGTAACGATATTGCAAGTTACCGGGCGGCGATAGGGTTGTTTGGCCAGCTTGTTAGCACTTATAATACGTATATATTTCGGTTGAAAAATATAACTTCTTGATGTCAAAGTCAAAATTACGGAGCCGTAAAAGGGACATTGTTAAAAATAAAAAGGACTATCTTTAACTCGTGCGCACGACATAATAAGTCATGCTCACGACATAATGTCGAATCTTGGTGTTATATCAGCCATTCAGACTAACAGCGTGGCTGTGAAACGCAACCTCTGTTGTACGATGGGGATTGTTCCAATCGATGCCGAAAGTCTCGAACTGATATTCGAAATAGGAGAATTATCAAAACCAGGAAGTAACAGGCGTGTCATGGAAGACATCCCCGTATCAAATTGGCGGGATTACCTACTGGATTTGCAGGGTAACTCATAAAATTTATCAATATCACCTGAGATTTGTCTAAGCCATATTGTATACAATATGTATACAAACCTCTTCAAGTGCTATAAAACAAACTAATAATCTTACCGTAATCGTACCAGAAAGCTTTTAGTAGATTGAACTTTTAAACATCCGTGTCAGGTGGGTAAATGACACTTTGTATTGTATTTGCACGCAGTTTTAAGTTGTCGGCTACGCAGTTTATAATGATTAACCCATATTCTGCTGAGGTGCTATTTTTTTTTTATTTTCACATATGTTTTCGTTCAAACCACATAAATAAACAATCCAATGACCATTTTTTGAAAAAAATTTTTTTTATTGATTTTGAACAGTTTTAAAAATTGTTCCAGATGTGGAACGCTAGCAGCGAATGGATCCGTACATATTTTAAAAGAATTATTGATCTAAAACATTTAGTAATGCAAATGTTTGCTTAAAAACCTGATATTTATTTCAAACAATCATTTTAAAGTGTAAGGGAAATTTGTTAAAGAAAATTAAAGCTTAATTGTTGCTGATTACAACAAAGTAATACTGAGATCAATAAACGTCAGCAATCTGACCATGGACGGTATTTGTAGTTATTGATTCATTTCTTATGAAAATCTTCTGAACACTCAATGTGGCAAGGCACTTGGCACTTTGTACATATAAGTTTGGTCTTCTTATCACACTGAGCACACCGGCGCCTGGTTGGTCCATTCATGAGATGGTGGTTCAATCCGTCAGTCCTGATTTCAACTGGTACTCTCCTCGAAATCGGAGGTGGTCTTCCAGAGATAGGCCGTTCCAGTTTTCTCTCGCTGGCCAAAAGACGGGTGTATACCGCGACAATGCTGCGCTTGAAAGCCAGTTGATCCATGGGTGACATTTGGTGTGCTGGTGACATCCTGTATAGAAGCCAGGCGTTTTGAGCAGCAACATCTGGAAGGAAGGCGAAGAGAGGCCACCACCATTTCTTAGACCTCATATTTATTCTGTAGGCTCCAACATTCTGGTCCATTCGATCCACTCCACCCATTGACTTATTGTATAGATTTACAAGGTTTGGCTGATCAACCTGAATGACTTTGGACTCCTTGGCAGACCACCTGCTGGCCTTTAACATGGGATAAACGCCATGGACATTTGATGCCATTGTTACAACAGAATTGTCATTCCATGAACAAACACACAATCCAGATTTCTCGTCACTCCTGTAGTCATAGGACCCTCTTGCCTCCTTGCTGAGAGGCTGGATCTTTATTGGACACTGGTCAATTCTGTTTGATCGCACCGTACCAGTGCCTCCAATACCACGTGAAGACAGGTCCTCAAGTAAGGGAGTTCCAGTGAAAAAGTTGTCGAAAAATATCTGGAAAGGTAGATCCTTGGGCAAGTGAGATATCAAATCAATCACAACAGAGTGTCCAAGCCCAAGGGTCTTGTCGTATCCAGCCTGAGCACCCTGGTAGGGTGAAAGCCACACGGCATATCCTAAAGGTGTTGCCAAAACCCATTGCTTGTAGCCGAATCGGATTGGTTTCCCCCGAATGCATTGCTTCATCGAATGTTTTCCAAAATATGGGATCATGGACTCATCCACGGAGAGTTGCTGGTACATGGGGAAATATTTTGAAAAACGCTCGTTCAGTAGGTCAAATAAAGGCCGGACCTTTGCCATCTTGTCATTTGGTGTCAGATTGTTGTTGTCAGCAACATGCAAGAATTTCATGATGACGTCAAACTTGTTTCGTTTCATGGTTGATGAAACAGTGCTGTTGTTGACATCACCCGCCTGTTCCCAATACATAGGTCTTCTAGGCAGAACGTTGTACCCCGAAATATATAAAATGGCAATAAATGCACGGATTTCATTAGGTGAGGTTGTAAATGTGTCTCCTTTTTGTCGTGCATATTCATTTGTATTTCTGACAATGTGGTCAACAACATCTTCATCAAAAAATCTCTCAAACTGTTTCACAGGTGTCAAGTCTTGTTCAAGAAAGTCTGGCTTGCTGGATTCCCATTGCCTTTGAGTGGACTGTTTTTTCTTAATGTCCTTTTTGTTCCAATTCCGTGTCGGCTTGGTCACCTTTCGCTTCTTTGGAGGTCTTGATGAGCCCTCAGTGTCACCTGTGGTCTGTTTGAAAACAAATAAAAATGGCTTATCAATATTCAACAATATGAAATACATAAAAAAAAAATGCGAGTGTAAATTTTTTGTAAATTGTCTCATGGAAGACTTAACACTTTATTGACAATAACAGTCGGTCGTGAATCAATATTTTAAGTGAAAACTTAGCTAAAATTGAAGTAGTCCTGAGCAGAGAGACGACTAATCGCTGACTCTGAAATAATTAATTTCTTTTGAGCTCTTTCGTCAGAGAGTTATTTAAAAAAAACTGACTTTATGGACCATAATATCTACATTGTGACGTCAGATCAGTCCGCTGTTTTGACTCAAGGCCAAATTGTGACGTCACATCGTGATCATTATGTCCCATAAAGCCCATCATAGAAAAATGCCTATAACTGTGTAGAGAAAAGCGGTCAAACATAAGAAAAACTACTTTCAAAGAATTTAAAGTGATATTTCTGTTTATACAATTTCTTTCATTTTAAAAGACCATATGTGTAGACAATTTTGTTTTCAGTTCAGTTATGAGAGGCGAAGGGAGTGAAATGTTTTGTCCCAAAATAATATAAGAGCATATGTCAAACTGTTCATCTTTGTGGTGCATCTAAACAACCGTGACTACTCGTTCACCACAGCTCCGATTTAATATAAAATATAATAATCACCGCTGCAGATTGGCCAGGAGTGTCAATATCAGATGGTCCGATGTTGACCAATTTGCCATCTGTCGTATGCAGAACAGCTTCAGCTTGGCTTTGAAGCTGAGATCTCGGTAGGTTGTTGATGGACAGTTCATTTCCATCTTCATCTCCGCTGTCTTCATCAGAACCACGGCCATCAGACGGTGGCTCAATATAAACATCTGCCCTGTTTACGGAATCTATATCCGCCTCAAGCATGGACAGCGCCTCGTTCAATGAGAAAAGTCTGAAATATAACATTTAAAAGTTTTAAAATTTGAACAATTGTACCCATTTGTTACTAGTGTTCCGAATGTGGAACAAACAATTTAATTTGTTACCGGGGCCATTCACTGCTAGCGTTCCACATGTGGAACGCTGGATTACTTGGTCCCTCTGTTCAAAATAATTATTAAATCAATACAAAAGTGGAATCATTATAACACTAAAACCTTGTTTTAAAATGCTACATAAAGAAAATAGTAGTAGGTTATGAGTAAGTGTTTACATTGTACTCACTTTTTAGACGATGACTGTCCCGTCGCCATTTTGAAAATCTCAAAACTCAAACAGGCATGGTGGTTAATCAAAAAGTTGGATCCGGAAAAAAATCGAAAAATATAAAAAATTGACTGTCTTAGAATAAAAACAAAATAAGTTCAGTGAAATATATTAATATTTCATGCTGTTGAGAATTTACTAGAAATCCGTTCCACATGTGGAACGCTAGCAGAATATGGGTTAATAGAAGAAATAGAGAGTAGAACTTCTGTTTTTCTCCCATATATACACCTTCAAAGCTCAGTCTGTATATGTTTTATTTTATTACCATTATAGGAAAGTTGATGCCTTCGCACCGTACAAGGTCAAATAACCAATTTAATAACGGTTTCCAATACATGGAAGTACAGAAATGGTCTATAGTTTTCTATACGATTTCGGTGACCACATTGAAAGACAGAGGTAAGTTTTGCAATGTTACAGCAATCGCGGACACTACCAGATATTCATGATAAATTAAAGATGTGCGCCAAGGGAATATATATATATTTTGTTTAACAAGCTTAATGATTGGCTTGCCGATCACGCCTATCCCAGGAGCAGAAGATTACTTGAGATCTGTTATAACAGACTTGGTCTCAGATGGAGAAATATCAGCAAATACACAGATTACTTCCCTTGGATCCACAAGAAAGTCGGGATAAACTGAATCAGCAACAGGTATATGGTAATCTAATTCCGACACAACAGACTCAAAAGAATCGCTAAAACACTTAGCTATAGATGATTTATCGTCAGTGCCAGTATGGTGGTGGAGATAACAATTTTGTTTAGAAAATTTGACAGATACCTGTTTCTTTTATTACAAAAAATCAAAAGGTGAAAAAATAAATTAATTTCACTAATGCTGCATCATGCTATTTTCGTTATAACTGATATTGTATCACCAACGTTAGGAGTTTTTAACAAGAAAATATATTATAAAAAAAGTACACACCGCCCGATCATAAACGTTTTTTTTATAAATATTGAGTAATAGGAATGAATTATTTATATTTTGCCTGTAAAATTTCAGTACATGTATTGGACAATGAAGCAACAAATAACCCATCACAAAATAACTGGTTGTAATGTTAACGCTGGTGATTTGCTGGCGTCTGGTGCAATAAGGGGAACAGTAAGTTTAAATGCCCCACTCTATCCGATTTTCTTCTTTATTCATATATTATATATAATCGTCAATAGTCTGTGACAAAGGTCTCGGCTTGAAGGCCGAAAGCACGTAAAAGTTAACGTTTCCTTAAAGAAGCTGATGAGTTTGTGTATTGTATTTAGTATCTTTTGTGTTGAGTAAATTCAAATTTCAGATTTGAAGAGGGAATAACATTGTTGATAATGTGTGTTTTTCAGAGGCCTGATTCGTTTGGTTCAATGCCAGAGCTCTGTTGAAAGGGAGCAAAACGATCGATCTTCCAAAAGGTGAATCGAGAAAGTTTCTAAAGGATGGAGATGTGGTCCTCATGACAGGTATGTTCACTGTAATATGCTTGATGTCTCTTTCATAACCTGAATCATCTTATCACAGGTAGCGACACAATTTATATTGAAATATGGTTGATATCCCTTTCATTACCCGAAACATTTTATCGCAGTTATCAATAGAATTAACATTGTAACGTGGCAGATATCATTTTCATTACCCGAAGCGGAGGGTTGGAATGGAGCTTCATGTAGCCCTGGTGCTTTCAGAGCTCGAGTGCAACATTAAGCCCATCTGTGTGCGATGTATTGGTATTAAACTTTCAACCACAGAGCTGGCATGCTGATCTATGAGTGAACCTACCATGTACTGACACTAATCATCAAGGTTGTCGTCCTTCATCCACAGGGCTGGCATGCTGATCTATGAGTGAACCTACCATGTACTCTCACTAATCATCAAGTCTTCCGTCCTCCATCCACAGGGCTGGCATGCTGACTTATGTGTGAACCTACCATATACTCCACTAATCACCGGCTAGTTATAAATCCTGTTTTTTAGCTTCTGGTTAAAAATGCCTGTTCCTTGAGGATGAACAAAACAGGGCTTACTTTGCAACATCCAATAAAATTACATACAGATTCTAACCAAAATCTCATACAGACTTTGATTGGTCCAAGTGACATGATCTTATTGACCCTGTTCATAGTGACCCTGATTTGGCAACTACTGTTTCATATATGAAAAA
>JAVFBX010215415.1:0-11690 GCA_034783855.1 Mopalia kennerleyi | reverse complement strand
CTGTGGCTGGGTTGATCTGCTTTACACCCTGCTTAAGGGTAGGCCTATATATATCACTTCTAGGTCTCCGACGGCGGTCCATTCCAACAACAATTGACACCAACACAACCATAAAGTTTTGATAAAGCGGGACAGTTAATCTTCTTCCAGTGCTTAGTACAGACAACATTACTGCTCTCGAAACGAGAAGTATTTAGTCAGAGGGGTATAAACACCAGTATACCAATATCTCACCAACAACAACAACACCCACAAAACGGCGAGGGAACCGAACATTTTAAATTTGGAATTTTTTGTGAGCCTGTAAACGATGTTTGCGCTGTACCCTGTTGAGAGTGTATGTGATCCAAAAAACGACCCTCGGGTCATTTTGTAAACATAAGAAACAGTAAAAAAAAATTATCTCAATCAGCTGCCATAACCTGCCGACATCAATTATTTAATTTAATTGAATTTTTAGTTAGATATTTGATGTCAATCTTCAATACAATTTAATTTATGCGCGTACAAGAGGTGGACCATATAGCTTAATGTGTACTTATTGTAAATACATTAAAATTATAGCCTTTTTGCATAAACTCACAACTAAAACCTTCATGTCAGTAATTGTGTTTGTAAGCAAACGTATGGATGCCCGATAGTCAAGTAAAATGATGACAGTTTCGAGTAAATGGGGTTTGAATACGCGTTTCATCAGGTGGGTGGGGGCTGCCAAAACTATAGATCTCTGACGTATAGCAACCATTGTAGCGTCTTCGAAAGACAGTATCAAATTATGTAGAATTTTTACCTAGGCTGGCCTGTGTTACCTACCTGTGTTATGAACAAAATTGCTAGTCGAGAAATATCAACTGATGAAATAAATATAGGTCATAGGTAGTAATTTGCTCAAATGGTCATGACAAATGAAGTTTCATACAGTACGAGTGTCTATGTTAGAAGCCTAAAGGATAACCTGCTATTCACAGGGATACTACAGTGGGTACGGCCAAACCCTTCTGTGAGGTTACGCCCCTGTGTTATTTGAGTTTCTGAAGAAAACCCAAGTTTTTAATTAAAAAATATAGCATTTTGTATATATGACGTCAGCCGTGAACCGTAAAGAAAAAACAGCATTTATTTGTATTGCATTAACGTCCTATTCACCTCTATATGATAATCATATCATCGCCAGTGTTAAAAAACGCAATTAAAGATGTTTACTGTATGGTGTACTAGTTAACACAATGTCAAAGTTTTTAATTTAAAAATTACAAGCTGAGTATCGGGCGGGTCTCCCGCTGAAGGCCCAACCCCGGTTAAACCACCTTTTGGTACTTTCAATTTTCTCCATTTAATGAGAGAATGACATACAGAGCCTCTGCACATCTTGGTTTTGGCCAATTTTGAAACAACTCCGGATTTTGGTTGCGGTTGAATGAAGCTTAATTTGTTTTCAAGATGCATAAATGTATACGTAAAAAAAAAAAATGAAGAAAAAACCCCCAAAACAATGGCAGCCATATTTTCTGACAAAATGTGATCAAAGGCGCAGTGCCAACTATGCCATACTTAGAATTGCGAGATCGAGGAACATACCATTAAAATAGGAATGTACTTTGGGAATTTCTTTTGACATTTGTGTTCAGAAGACATACAGAAATAAATATAGCAAAATCCGAAATGGTGTTTCGCGGATATGACTGATAACCTGTCATTGCTTGATTGATTGACGTTTTACGCCGTGCTTTAGGATATTTCGCTTATATGGTGATGCATTCCAACAATAATTGACACTATAGTACAACCAAGAGGTGAAGCATTTCCATAGTGTTGGAAAGTTAATTTTCCTCCAGTGCTAAGTAAAGTCAGCAGTGCTACTCTTTGAAACAACTGCCATAGGGCCTTTTTATTGCAATAAAAAGGCCCTATGGCAAATGTGGATGCAAGCTGTGGAAGATGCGTTGCAAATTGGATGAGACGAAGTTAACCGATTTAATCCTTCTCATCCATTGTCTTAAAATGAGAGAGGGGCTATTTTGAATCAATGGTTGAAATTGTTTTCCTTGTGTTCGCAATACATATACAGGCATGGATAACACCAAAATATGCATTGCTCCTCTCCCTCCCCCCTCCCCCACACATGCATCGCTCCTCCCCTCACCCCCCTCCCCCCACAAAACAAAATTGATAAAATATATTTATAAATTTTTCTCCCCTCAGTATTTCAGTAAACATTGATAGTTTAAGTGTACCAACAGCATATATTTGGGAGGAAAGCCCAATCAATTTAGTCTACCGGTAGATATAGAAATGTTTCTGAAATGATAACACAATTGAAAATGAAATAGGTTAATAGGTTTATATCAATACTGGGGCGGGGCAGTTTTCAGTCAAGCGGAAAGAGATAGTCGTCTAAAGGCACGATTTGAAAACACAGTAGTTTGAATATTATTAATTATTATAGTTTTTTGTCTGAATAGGAAATTTCCAAATTTGCCTGTCGTTGGTGAAAAGCGAAATCACGACTGGATACGAGATTGCCATCTACATCATTATTAATTATTGGCGTGTCCGTACAGTATAATGATTTATGCCACGCCAGATTGGTATGATAACCATCTCGACCTGGTCAAACATTCAAATATTATATATTGAAGTTCGCGAGATGTTTGTTTGCACGAACTAATTATATACACGAGCACACTTTTCTGCTATTCTGAAGAATTTATTGTTTCGGGTTGCTATAAAATAAGGATTTATACAGAAGTCGGGTTACACTTGCTTTTGAAAAACGTTGAGAAAAACACCAAGGTTTGAACTGTTTCTAAAAATTGTATAACCGTTTACAAGTAAGTGTATTTTATTCCCTTATGTTGTATTTGCTAGGTTTTTCAAATTAAAGTAATTTCAAAGTTTTCATTTGGTTTTATTTAAATATAAGTTTTTTTCAAGGCAACAACAATCTTCAAAAAGCGCGTTTTCCCAACACTACATTTTGTTTGTACTCCGACAGCACCGGTCATTCTCACGGCGCACCTGTTACGAAAAGAGCCGAACGATGGACTGGTTGTCTCCTTGACGCAATGATTTCCAATCATTAAATGAATAGCTGTAAAACTTGAATTTAGATTTCGAATCAAATAAATGACTTTCAAAATCCTGTTTGATCCGCAGAATGAGACAAGCACGTGACCTCTGCCTCGCCCTCACCTTCTGTCTTCTCGTGACATTGCCGCTCTCTAGTGTCAAAGGTAATATTGTTAACAACTAATCACCATTAAGCTATTATCTGTCTTATACACTAATGGTTGTTTTCATCTTGACATCTTGTTGATATCATATGCTATGGTATATATATTTTGTAGACCTATGTAAAAGAAAGAAAATTATGCCAATTTTGTAATTAAATATACGTTTACATGTCAGATTATTATGGAAGCTCATATCGATCAATCGCTATCTCGCGTCCTCGTCCTGTGATAAGAAAAACGCTAAATCTAGAGTTTTATTGTGTAAATCTCGTGGTTTTCAAATGCCTTTATCTGAAAGGCGAGAGTGCAAGGAAGCGAGATTTAGAAGTTAAATCTCGCTCCCTTTAGTTCTCGAGTTGTCGCGTTCTGGCTTTAAATCTCGATTTCCGTTTAAGTACGCGCATATCAATTGAGGCCCATCAAAAAGAAACTCTACACTGTCTCATACCGTAATAATAGAAGCAATGTGTTAAATATTTATTTTGTAAATCATTTATATTTAATTATAGTTGGTTATATTTACTAAATACTAAGCTCTGCAAAGATTAGGCCTACCGGTACTCTTGTATTGTGAAGTCGTGTACACAGTTTTGCTAATTGACCGAGGTCACGTGATCTTGCTTTCTCCCTTCTTCGACCGTCACAATTTAAAGGCGAGGAAGCGAGATTTATCACTTAAATCTCACTTCCTCTTTTTCTTTATTTCTCGCGTTCTCGCTCATTCGCATTTCACGATATCAAGTAAATATTGCCAAAGCATGAGATTTTAAGAAACAGTCTCGTGGTTTTGTGATTTTTAAAACATTATTTTTAATAGGCGAGGGTGCGAGGGAGCTAATGGTCGTTATGTGAGATTCCATACATAATTCTATCCGAAACGCAAAAACAACTGATTAATTTTGTGTTAATTTGTTCGATAAAAATCTCATGCGTTGATCGTACATTTGTTTTTAGCCCAAACTCAATCATGCGACCCTTTGAGTAGTTTACGGACAACGTCAGTCACGTGTCTGGCTGCAGGCTGCACACCAACTCCCCCGGGCACCGTGGCTATGGTCGTTGTCACACAGACCTTTGTGACGGGAACATGCGCCATAGATAACGCTTTGGTGGTAACGTTGACAGGTGGGGCTGTAGCTTGTACGGCAACTGTCACGTCCTGTGAGGGAGGTACGTATCGCTTGTAAAACTATTTTGTTAAGCGCAAAACCGGATATTCGATAAAGAAAATTATAAAAAAAAAACAAGTACAAAACCTGATCTTATTTTTTACTCTTCTATGTGATTACTGGATGTGTCAATTCCTTTTGAAAATGCCCCAAAATGTTCATCGAAGTTTTATCCAAAGGGAAACAATTGTTGCAACAATCTATTGTGCGACAGTGGGCTCCATGGATGCCGAAACTGTGTCAACCAGACTAGTTTCGCTCCTTACTTAAGCATCGTTGTCTTGGATTATGGCAGGCGAAGCGTTTCAATATTCTATATTTACTTTCTTTGTTTACAATATAAATTACAAAAAATGTAAAAGTTTTTGTATGTATGCGATGATTTGGATTTATATGCATAAATTTTTATTTGTCTTCAAAACGAACTTATTATATTTATTGCAAAAGTGCATTTTGGGATATCCTAATGGTTCAGCCATTGATATACGTTGCGCGAAATGTCATTGGTTAATATCATTATACCTTTGCTATTGGCCTAAGTGGCGCGTTTGATCCCAACACCACGTGTTGAAGTATTGAAATGGCAGGTGAATTTGTCACTGTGGCTTGGCATTCACAGGGACCAATTAAAAAAAGTCCGTGCACTAACGGAACTTTAAGTTTACAGACTGTGCGGTCACAGTTTCCCGGGGCTATCGGATTTGACAGAAACAGCCATCCAATGAAATCTCGCCTTATGAATGTCTTTGGTTAAATTATTATATTTCCCAGAATGCAATTTTACAACATAAAATTTAAACTGTTTGATGAACAAATAAAAAAATGTGGAAAATAAATATATAAATTCATGAGCAAATATTAATATGTAGACAATACATAGGCCTATATATAAATGTGTTGAATACAAATGATTAATTTTATAACATAAATTAAAAATATGCAATTAAAATATAAATTTGTTGAATGCATATGTAGAATTTTAAAACATATGTTATGTTTTTATTCAAACATATTAACTTTTTCGAACAAATATAATGTATTTAATATTGATACACTTCGCCTGCCATATTGGATGGTGTTGGATGATACACGTTAATACATAAATGAATAAATGACGCAAGGAAACAGACAACGTCAGTGTATGCATTAATCTACCGACAATCAAACTGTCTTTAGTGTTTTTATTTTGTTTGAAGGTACCGTTATTACTCTAACTGACAGCGATAGCGATAGCGTTGAAAGTGCTGACAGTAGTGCGGAAAGTACGGCCGGTGTTGACAGCAGTGCGGAAAGTGCGGCCGGCAGTGACAGCAGTGCCTCTGGCAGCAATTCCAAATAAGGCGATTAAAATTCTCCCAAACATGACGTCACCATATATATTTTTCAAATGTCTTGAATTAGATCAATAAATAATGACGTTGCATTATTACATACTGTTTCATGTAGCCTTTATTTCCTATAACCTAAGAAATCTGAAATATTCTTTAATTGCTGAATTTTAAAATATCCGGTTAAAGGTTTGATATGGATAAAACAATGCTGACGTTATATAGCCTACTGTAGCCTTTCTATCTTCAATAAGAAATATTTTGCTTTATTATAAATTCCCCGGTCAAAGTTTTGAATAAAAGTTTCAATTTGCACGTATCTGTAGTTTGTGTGATGTAATTCGTATGTTTTATTTTTGGTGCCTATTAGCTAGAGGCCTATTTTAATTTTGCTGATAATTACCTTTGTTTAATTTGTACTCCAAAATTTGGCAAAATACTATATTGTAATTATATTATTTTATTTGATGTGTAGAGGTAAACATTTTCTGTCACAGCTACTGTTTAGGTAATCAATTAGCCTCTTTTGCAGTTACTGTTAAGGTAATCATTATAACCTCAACCGCAGTTACTGTTAAGGTAATCATTATAACCTCAACCGCAGCTACTGTTAAGGTAATTATTATAACCTCTGCCGCGGTTATTGTGCAGGTAATTATTATAACCTCTGCCGCAGCAACTGTTCAGGTAATTATTATAACCTCTGTCGCAGCTACTATTATGGTAATCATTATTAGCTCCGCCGCAGCTACTTTTACGGTAATCATTACAACCTCTGCCGCAGCTACTACTAAAGTAATTTATTAAAACCTCTTCCGCGGCTACTGTTTAGATAATCATTATTACTTCTGCCGCACCTACTGTTTAGATAATCATTATTACTTCTGCCGCAGATACTTTTTAGGTAATAATTATAACCTCTGCCGCAGCTCCTGTTTGCTTTATCAGTATAACCTCTGCCACAGCTACTGTTCAGGTAATCATTATAACCTTCTGCCGCAGCTACTGTTCAGGTTATCATTATAACCTTTGCCGCAGCTACTGTAAAGGTAGGCATTATAACCTCTGGCGCAGCTACTGTTAAGGTAATCATTATAACCTCAGTCACAGGTACTGTTAAGGTAATCATTATAACTTCTGCCGCAGCTACTGTTAAGGTTATCATTTTAACCTCTGCTGCAGGTACTGTTAAGGTTATCATTTTAACCTCTGCCGCGGGTACTGTTAAGGTAATCATAATAACCTCTGGTGCAGCTACTGTTTAAGTTATCATTTTAACCTCTGCCGCAGGTACTGTTAAGGTAGTCATAATAACCTCTGGTGCAGCTACTGTTTAAGTTATCATTATAACCTCAGCCGCAGGTACTGTTTAGGTTATCATTATAATCTCTGCCGCAGGTACTGTTAAGGTAATCATTATAACCTCTGCCGCAGCTACTGTTAAGGTAATCATTATAACCTCTGCCGTAGCTACTGTTAATGTTATCATTTTAACCTCTGTCGCAGGTACTGTTAAGGTAATCATAATAATCTCTGGTGCAGCTACTGTTTAAGTTATCATTATAATCTCTTGCGCAGATACTGTTAAAGTAATAATTTTAACGTCTGCCGCAGGTACTGTTAAGGTTATCATTATAACCTCTGGCGCAGCTATACTGTTAAGGTTATCATTTTAACCTCTGGCGCAGCTACTTTTAAGGTAATCATTCTAACCTCTGGGGCAGCTACTGTTCAAGTAATCATTATAACCTCATCCGCAGCTACTGTTAAGGTTATCATTATAGCCTTTGCCAAAGCTACTGTTAAGGTAATCATTTTAACCTCTGTCGCAGCTATACTGTTAAGGAAGTCATTATAATCTCTGGCGCAGCTACTTTTAAGGTAATCATTATAACCCCAGCGGCAGCTACTGTTCAGGTAATCATTATAACCTCTGGCGCAGCTACTGTTAAGGTAATCATTATAACCTCATCCGCAGCTACTGTTAAGGTAATCATTTTAACCTGTCGCAGCTACTGTTAAGGTTATCATTATAACCTCTGCCGCAGCTACTGTTAAGGTAATCATTATAACCGCAGCCGCAGCTGCTGTTAAGGTAATCATTATAACCTCAACCGCAGCTACTGTTAAGGTAATCATTTTAACATCTGTCGCAGCTACTGTTAAGGTTATCATTATAACCTCTGGCGCAGCAGCTGTATATGTAAATATTATAGCCTCTGTCACAGCTCTTGGTTAGGTAATCAATAGAACCTCTACCACAGCTACTGTTTAGATTATTATAATAACATCTTCTGTAGCTACTGTTCAGGTAGTCATTATAATCTCTGCCACTGCTACTGTTCCGCTTATCATAATAACCTCTGTCGTAGCTACTGTTTAGGTAGTCATTATAACCTCTGCCGTAGCTACTGTTCAGCTTATCATTATAACCTCTGCCGTAGCTACTGTTCAGCTTATCATAATAACCTCTGCCGTAGCTACTGTTCAGCTTATCATCATAACCTCTGCCGTAGCTATGGTTCAGCTTATCATAATAACCTCTGCCGTAGCTACTGTTCAGCTTATCATCATAACCTCTGCCGTAGGTACTGTCCAGCTTATCATAATAACCTCTGCCGTAGCTACTGTTCAGCTTATCATCATAACCTCTGCCGTAGCTACTGTTTAGGTAATCATTAAACACACTAAATGTAAAGCTAGAGAGAACATATTTCTTCTTTTAAAATATATTATTGTTATCTTTGCGTCGTGGACTATTTTGTAAGATTATTCAAAGCTGATTGATTTAACCCGTAGTTATAAATATGGTAGATATGGTACCCGGATGTGAACGCCGGATGGTATAGCCGGAGACATGCAGGTACTCAATTAGCTCACTAGGTGGTGTTGTATGTTTGTTGTGGCGCGCAATTTGGTTGCGCGCAATTTTATGTTCTTACACCATTTAAAATGGGCTATTCGGCAAAATTGTGGCGCGTAAAACAAACACACCAGACGACTGCAACTTAGTACAGTAGTACGTCATTTGAAGGATAATAAAATCATTTCTAATTTGACTTATAATCGACCTGTGTTGGCAATAAACACAATTGTTAGTCCAGAAATATCAACTGATGTAATAAATAGTTTTAAATTATATTGAGTTAATAAATAGCGCCTTTGAAGTCTCTTGGGAGTTTTTCCACTTGAAGCCTAAATGTTAACCTGCTATTCACAGGAACACATCAGTTGGAACTATTCTGTGTTGTCTGCCAAAATGTTATTCGAGTTTCTGAAGAATGCCCAAGTGTTTAATTAAAATATATAATATATATATTGTAAATATGAAGTCAACCTTTACGCACCAACAGAATTTATTTGTATTGCGTTTAACGTCCTATTCTTCTCTATATCATTTTTTTTAATTATAAAATTGTAAACGTTTAAACTCCTTTTGTCTGGTTTTGGTGGGAAAGCGCAATATAAAATGAAGTCTACCGGTATAAGAAATTTTTTTAAAAATGAAATAGTTAAAAAAAGATTCAAATAAAGAAACGGCTCGTTTGAGTAAGGCGAAATGGCTACTAGATAGGCATCATCATCATTTTGATTACTGACACGTCCATTCAGTACCATGATTTATGTAAAGAGATTGAAATGACAAACACTACCTAATCAGTCAGCTGAATCTTATATAAGGTCATGGAATTCGCGAGACTTTTGTTTACTCGATTTGTATACACATATCCACATTTTGCCAGTCTGGTGAGTTTATTGTTTCGGTTTGCTATAAAATAGGTAACGAAACAGAAGTCGGTTAACAGTCGCTTTTAGAAAACGTTGAAGAAAACACCAAGATTTCATCTGTTGACGAAGATTGTACAACTGTTTACATGTATGTATATTTTTATTATCTTATCCACGTTTTTCACCATTGCATGGTTTTCCGAGTAAAGTAATTGAATATTTTAATCTTTGGGTTTTGCTTTAGCTATTAAATGGAAAGACCACTGATTTTCGACCTAAACTTATTATTTTTATTGCATATTTTCAACGACAAACATCTAGCTGTATTGCACTTGTATTCGAGTAAGCATAGCCGTTAATTAGTTAATTTATCAGACGGGGCTGACGTCTTTGTTCGAAACACGATCGGTCACTATAGCCCGAACATTGGGCTTATATGTTTGTTCCTTTTATAATAATTCGGACATTCCTCTTGCAAACATACACCCTATTTTGAAATCTACCTGACGTCTCACCTAAACTCACTGCGCATCCATTTACTGTCGCAAGTTGGAAAAGATTGAAAAAGGTACATTTCCAATTAATTGGTACCTGTAATTAACACGAATAATCAACATGAAGAGCAACTGAAGTTAAAAAATCTTTGTCAAACTCGCCAATTTTCTGTTTCATTGTTGTTAAAGTATTATAATAACGCATGCGCAATACATGATTGGCCTTTAGCTACGCCATTACTACTTTACATATCTTTGGCGGAAATTTATAAATTTGGGCGGGGTTGAACCGAACACTTCGTCGGAACACACGGAAATATATTTATGCGAGTCCAAAGGTCAAGTGAACCTGTGTCCAGAGGGATGACAATGGTCAAACGGAATTTTTGTTTGATTTCAAGTAGATTTAACTCCAAATATTTAATTTTGACCCATAGTTTTTGTCAGATAACGATATACTCAACAGCGGTAGGTAATTATTGTCAGCTATTTATTAAGTTTTTTCACCATATTACGTTCCGCCGATTTTTTTGTCGGAAGCAACATTTTCATATCATTTTTTTAACATGGATGGCCTCTCAGATCTGTCGACGAGGGTCATGGTAATATGATAAATAATTCGATAGAACTGATTTTCTCGGCTTGATCGGTCACCAGTGTGTCTGTTTGAATGATTATGGATCCATATATACACAAGCTTGGTCATCCAAGCGCAATGTTAATCTGTTTAATACACATCAAAATAGCTCTTTTAAGCATGTTTTCCGTTGACATGCAGTTTGAAAAAAATCCGATTTTTAGTACCAAGCGGTTGTTTGTTGTTGTTTTGCTTAGGGACGGAACCCTCACTTTCGGCTTATGTGAAAGCATCCACCAGTGCAGGTAATAGGGGACAGCCACGACTAGATGATATAACTATCGTGTTTTCGAACAATGACGTCTGTTCCGCTTTTTGAATTGACTAATTAACGGCTATGCTAATTCGATTGCAAGTGCAATACAGATGGTTGTCTTTGAACATATGCACTAAAAAAAATAAGTTTAGGTCGAAAATCAGTGGTCTTTTCCGTTAACCGTGTTGATGTTCTAAGCAGCGACAGACCTAGTCTCGCGTGAACTAGGCTCTTCTCGCGTTAACTTCGGACACGGCTCATATATAGCCGTGGTCGAAGTTAACGCGAAAAGAGTCTGGTTCAAGCGAGACTACGACAAACCTTAAATAAATTGGGGTTTTCCAGTTGTTTTCATTGGAACAGGCGGGGTATTACAGATACGGAAAGAACCGAGCTCTGAATCCAATTTAAAAGTGTTTATAAACTTTATTTAATTTTAGAATCACATAAATGCCTTTTAAAATGTTTTTTAATCTGCAGAATGAAACAAGCACGTGCCCTCTGCCTCGCCCTCGCCTTATGTCTTCTCGTGACATTGCCGCTCTCTAGTGTCAGAGGTAATAATGTTATACAACTAATCAACATTAAAGGGAAAGACAACTGTTTTTCGACCTAAACTTATTATTTTTATTGTACATTTTCAAAGTCAACCATCTGTATTGCACTGGCATTCGAATTAGCATAGCCGTTAATTAGTTGATTTAAAGAGCGGAGGTGACGTCATTGTTCCAAACCACGGTAGTTATATCATCTAGTAGTGACGGTTGCCCACTGGTGACCGACCGTGTTTTCGAACAATGACGTCAGTCCCGCCTGTTAAATGAACTAATTAACGGCTATGCTT
>JAVFBX010215404.1:0-11690 GCA_034783855.1 Mopalia kennerleyi | reverse complement strand
CATCAGGTGTAAATTGAATAAAAAGAAAAATAGGAGAGGTAGAAGCTATATATACCAGTATAAAGTAATTAAATAAAGAAGGTCAAATGTTCTAGTGGACAGTGTGGACCATAACCACAGATAAAATATCCAACATGCTACATGTATAATAAGAGGATCAATGTTCCAAAGTAACTACCTCAGTAATAAACTGTCTGGAGTTGAGAAAGAAATAATCTGTGCTGGTACCATAATGGGATAAAATTGAGATAAAGATGAAGAACAAAAAATGTTTTGTAAAGGTTTGTTGACATAAGGATTTAGAAGGAATCTGTGAGAAATAAACTCAAAATTAGTAGCATGAAATTCATATAAGGTACACATGCTTGCATGCTACCAGATAAATACGAAAGGGAAAAACCCCCAGATATAGCTTGTTTATTGCTGCTGCTTTTGATATAGAGCTATCGATATTAACTACTAGTATAAGTGAATATGGTACGGGACTGTGTGTGTTTGGGGGTGGGGGTGGGAGGGGCGGGGATAACTTATATGAGAGCCCAGTCCATAATTTGAGTAATGGATGTCCTTCATATTTCGAATGGATAGTGCCTCGCGTAGCATACGTTTCTTCCAATTGTTTGTGTAAGCAGAAATAATGTTCACATTTAGGACGGAGTGATTGAGATGGAGGGATAGGTGTTCAGCCACTGCGGAATTTCCCAGTGTGCCATTGCGGGCTGCTGCCTGGGGCTCCTTGATTCGCGCGGACAAATTGCTGGCAAAAAAAGCGGATGATAAAACGGATGATGACGACACAGGCATCTGTATAGAAACGTTTTGTTCTATCACAAAACAAGAAGTGGTTATCCAGAAATTGAATTATTATGTTATAAATACTGCCTATGGTATTTTGATTTATACAGACATTTATTTTATTACTATTATAAACTTATGTTTCCGCTATCCCACCATTGGATGCCACATTTAAAAGGTCTTCATTTAAACATCTCTGTCAGCTGTAACATTAGGGCAACAATACAGCACGACACAGCATGATTTCAAGTGAAGATGCTTTAGTGCTAAAAGCAGGTGTATTTGGTAATTTCTTTTGTTACTAAGAACCTAGTTTTAGGTTAGTGCATACCACCAAAAATTATCTGAGGAACTTCAATAGAGGTAAATAAAAATACCCCAGTAACTGTCAAAAGAAAAATGTACTTTTGAGGGTTAAACTATACATGTAGATCAAAAAATATATTAATGGGGACATAGTAGGCAGTGGCGAAGCCAGGAATCAGTTCCTCTCTGACAGGCTCTTTGTGGCGTTGTAGTTTTTTGGGGAACGGCTACATAGCCGGGTATATCGACAAGGGCATGCTTCAATAACAATCTTTGTCTGATAGATATGGCGGAAAATTCATAGCAGTTTCAAATGCCTTGTCCAAAAGGGCACTAGCAGGTTGTGTATTGAGTTCAAAACTGGCAGCCCACTCATCCATGTTGAAGCTGATTTCCAGAGCTCGTTGTTCACTTGTCGTACGAGGTTCTTTGTCCGTCATATTGACAACTGTAAGTAGCAGCCTGACAATCTAAAACCTTATAGGAGCGCAGTTCCGTGTTTTAGATATCTAGCTTAAGCATAATGTGGCCGATGAAGCATTAGTAGGCTGAAGTCATTCGCAACTGACAAAATTTTGAACTGCTCTTGAATATAAGGGGTGACCACAGCGCCCCCTAACCATCGTTGGCCAGCACACACGTGACCTGATCTTTTTTTACGACAAGTTGTCAGTTTACCCCTTTAATGTTCCAAAGTAACTACTTAAGTAATAAACTGTCTGGAGTTGAGAAAGAAATAAGAAATAATAAAGAAAAAAAATTGTAAAAATACCCCAGTAACTGTTCAAAGAAAAATGTACTTTTTTCTGAAACTGATGTGTGTTGTAAAATAAATTAATCTGTGCACAGTGCAAATCCATTTAATAATATCCCTCTCTTCCCTCAGAAAAATTATCGCACGGATTATAAAAGATGTGCTTGACATAGAGCTGTGTCAAAAGCTGTAATTCAAGGCATGATAAAAGGGACTTAAGAGTAAGCCTAAAAAGTAACACAGTGTCGGCACGGAGTTTAGTTAAATACTTGATCAAATCTAGTATATGAATGCTTAACACTTATAGGCTACAACTGTTTGTGAACATTGGTAGTCTCACATTATATTTTATTTATGGCATGTATTTTGTTCCCAGGACCCACAACCATAACAATAAATGACTTTATCCGAATGATCTGGGAACAAGATGTGGAAAAGATTATAATGCTGTCGAATTTAGTGGAGAATTTAAAGGTACAGTGCATGAGTTTATTTTAGTATTCAAATTTATTTCTGACACATATGGAATTCATTAAATATAAGTTAAAATTGATTGTCAAAAAAAATTCGGACGACAAAAACCAACCACAGTAATACTAAATAAGTCTTTGAAGCTAGTGGATAATTTATCTTATTATTAATATCTTTTACGGTGCCACTTTTCTTTTCTTTGTTTTCTCCCAGGTAAAGTGTGAGAAATACTGGCCCTCCAGTACAACAGAGGACATGGTGTTTGGGTCTATAACTGTTGCTTTACTAAATGAGGAGGTGTATGCTGAATTTGTTATTCGAACTATTGAGCTAACAAGTGCTGAGGTAACTAGATATTCTCAACTTTGGTTGTCTTAAGTCACATTTATTGAGCCTTGGGTTAGCCGCTTATGATTCCTAACAATATGAAAGTATCTTTAATTCATCAACTAGGGATACCCTTGTCGCAAGATATATTACGTCTTTTGGAGGGACGGACATCCCAAATCGATAAACAACGATTTTAGTCGTAATCGTTGTGTACTAATAGTCTCTCTCCCGCCGTTTTCTGTTTAGGAGGATAGTGTAGTAATGATGGTAAAGCAGTTCCATTTCATAGGCTGGCCGGATCATGGTATACCACCGTCCGCTTCAGGAATTCTTCACTTCAGGGACAAAATACACTTGGATGATCCGGACTTTAAGCGACCAATCCTCATACATTGCAGGTATAAGCATGCTGAGTTTCTCCTAATTCAGTTCCCAATTTGTGTGAAAACTAGGATCGTTTCCTGGCAGAAAATTGTCTTTTACAATTCATCTAGTGTGGTGGGATGTAGGCACAATGCTTTTCGTTCTCCGCATACGAGGAGAAGAATTGCATGAGTGTGTAAAATTATGAGACAAGTTTGATTTTGACATTTTGGACACAAATGACGAATTGGCGTCAGCAAAGTCATTCTGTTTAAAGAAAAGGCTCTTGTCTGTGCCTAGCTTTACGTCCTATGATTGTACTGTCTTGTTTGTGTTGGTTGTCAGTCACGTCGAAGGTGGTTTCCTTCACCCATTGCGATGACAAGCCGTCATATGCGAGATATAACCGACTTTAACCCCAAACCAAACAGACAATTTTAGAAACCTGTTCCCGATGTCTGATTGTATGGGCAGCGAGAAAAAATAAACCTTCGGACTAATCAGCCTGTTCTGTTCTCTGGCTTTGGTTAAAAAAGCCTTCTCATCACGATGTAGGTTATAGTACATCTATTGTTTTAAATGAGGCATTTACGAAATGCTATATTTATTATTTTATTTTTATTTTCCAGTGATGGAGTCGGTAGAACTGGTACATTTATTGGGCTACAATATTTAATCCAGCAAGCCAAAGAGGAAAAGAGTGTGAATGTGATACACTGTGTCAGGCTGATGAGACAGCGACGTGTAGAAATGGTCCAGACACAGGTAAGGTTTCCCTTCGGTTTTTACAAACTAAAATAGCTGCACTATTTGGTAAGACCACAATTTTCACTAGACACTCTCTCCCCCGCTCCTCTATTCCCATGTATGTGACTGTGGGATTTCCTCGGGGCTGAGACAGGACATCGTGCATAAAATTGATTTATCAAATACATTGCACAAATACATAATAAATTGAAACGTTTGATTGTCGGGGAAACGACAAATGTAAAGTTGTTTTTATCTTTGAGATAAAATTGACATTTATACAAATATGCTTTGAAATGAATGATTACTGATTACAAAGATAAGTTTAGCCAAGAGGCTCGAGTTGAAGCGTGGCTTCAAAATGGCTAAATTAGTGATGTTTGAAATTAAACCCTTGACTGCGAAAGTTGATTTGTTAGATTCTAGAAAGATAAAGAACACGGAATTAGTGATTTCATTTTTGGCGGCTCAGACAGGAAAGTGTCTGTGAGTTTAACGGATACTTAACTTAGGAGCAGTTGAAAAAGGTTTGACCACCAACTCACCACTAACTCCTTTGCTTTTAATTAGCCAATTGAGAGTGGGTAAAACTGGAATGGTGAAGATTTAAGACTCATCAAACAACATTAGGATTATCCGGATTAAATCAGATTAGGATTCAGGAGTGTCGCGCAGGAAATCTTCGTACAGGCAAGCATAAAATACAAAATTAAAAGTCAAAATATGTCTCAACAACACGAGGCACTATAAATTAATTCAACCAACGACAATTCACCATCATCCATAAGTCATTCAGATTATGGTTTAGTAATCTATCTACTACGTACATTTCGTTTCCGGGCAAGCCTGATCCTAAACTGAATTTGAGAATTACTTTCGTCTGTGACGGCCTGTTTTCTTTCCTATCCTATATATATATATATATATATATATATATATATATATATATCTTTATTAACCTCCAATTTAGGAGAAATATAAATATAAGTTACAGGATAATTTAAAAGATTTCCAAGACTTAAACGTCGACATCGTATAGATTGTACACTGCACATGTTAAATAGGAAGTCGACATCAACAAGTTACACCACATTATACAACTTTAAGTTTCTGTAGTCATACATTTTAGATACAGATTGACAGCTTTGGAGTCTGACATAGTTTATGTTCTCCAATGGGAAATCTAAGCCCATAAATATTAAAAATATAATTTCTGGTGATAAACCATCTGGGATAAGGGACATAATTCTATCATCTAACATTTTCCTCTCGCTGGTCAGAGCAGGACATGCCATCAAAAAATGATAGGTGTCTTCTATTTCACCTAACTCACAAAGTTCACATATGCGATCACTTCTAGGAATATTTGATTTGCTGTTAACATTCAAAGCATTGGTACCACATAAAAGTTTGACCATTATTGTACAACATCTTGTAACATGCCTGTACTCGGCAGCGAGTTGCCACCAAAAACATCATTTATTTTGAGGAATTCCACACCCGAACAACTGTAGTATACTTTATAACCTGAGGCTAAACCTCCATTTAGCATGTTCTATAGGATTTAGAGCGTTAGCAACTGATTTGTGCCATTCACGTTTGGAAAATATAACACCATGTTCAAGTGCGGCCGTTAAGTTCGGCCACTGAGATAAAATTTGCCACACGAACATTAATTTTATTAAATCTATGTAACTATTATAGGTCGCCAGCCAAGGAGAGCTGTGGAGGCTATATTACATGAGTTAGTAGCTAACCGTTGTATTGGCTTGGCCATATCTCTGTGATATTTCTCCAGACATTCAATTTCACTTTTGCTGTAAGATGTTACTTGGCAGCCGTAAGTTAAGGTAGGGACACATACAGCCCAGTATACTTTTGATAGTACCTTACAGCTATGGCCGGAATGATGCAAGCCATCAGTTACTGTAGCATAGAATTTCCGGCTTGAGTTCCCTACAGTTGTTTCAATTGTGTTCTGTTTAAAGTGCTCATTTTTATTATTATGACACCAACGTGTTTGTATTCGTCCAATTCATTTAATTGTTCGTTTCTAAGAAAGAAAGATTATTAATTTTGACGTTCGTTTTTTGTTGTTGTCTTTTTTTATTCCACAATTGCAGACTTTTAACTCCAAATTGAAAGCGCCATTTACAGCTATACTCGAAGAAAATTGATAGCAGCTTTACAACTGCTGTATTTGATACAGCTAACAATGCGATATCGTCCATAAAAGCAGGACATGCGCAGTTGATATCACGGATTGAGCATCCATAAGTACTGTTACACAATTCATGAAGAAGATCATCAATAAAAATGTGTACAAAACCATTCATTAAACTCAACTCATAGGTTGAGCTTTATCCTGTTACGGAGTTTATTGTCAGATGCATACAAAACTATTGATAAGACCCAACGCATAAGTTTGGTTGAGCTTTATCCTGTTACGGGGTTACGGGGTTTATTGTCGGATGCTACCCCAATAAGTTTTGAGACCATTTTTTTGATGACGGTTCCAAACATACCTGTCCGATGTTTCTTCAATCTACTATTCGGTGAAGTAGTCCGAGGATCATCGTGTGCATTCTTCAAGGAGCAAATCTTCACACCCTGATTCTCGGGCACGACTGGTTACCGAAACCATGCACCTAGTCTGAGAGTGGAATTCTTTTAGGTGGGAATTCAGAAAGTTGGCGAAAGTGGAATAAAAACTTCTAACCTACGTCAGGCAAACACAAATTGTGCCACATTTTGTTCAACCTGTTCCGGTTCATTTCTGGTCTTGACATAACCTCGATGAGACATAAATAGTACCCAGATTTTGAAGTTTGGATCGAAATACACATCAAGGTGTTATCCCACCTGGCATCGCTGAGTGAAGAAAATTATCCTTGGCGTTACAACTTTACCTGACGTCACTGGTCCGTGACATTAAAAGACTAAATGAAGGTCTTAACAGAGTTACATTCAGTTTGTGTAGCACATTTAGTATATTTAGGATTGTTGAATGGCAAAACTATACTTGACGTCACTGGGCCGTGGTAATGTGAAGACTAAATGTAGGCCAGAGTTACATTCAGTTTGTGTAGCACATTTAGTATATTTAGGATTGTTGAATGACAAAACTACCCTTGACGTCATTGGGCCGTGGCAATGTGAAGACTAAATGTAGGCCAGGGTTACATTCAGTTTGTGTAGCACATTGAGAATATTTCGGATCGTTGGATGAAGAAACCTATACTTGACGTCACTGAGAGGGAAGAAAAATATTATTGATGTCACTCAGCCGTGACAGTGTGAAGAATAAATGAAGGGCGGAATTGCAATCAGTTGGCACATTATTTGACATATTTTGCATCGTTGAGCGAAAAAAATATTCTTGGCGTCACAAGTGTCCTTGTCTTGACATTGAAGGCTTAATGTAGGGCAGGATTGCACTCAGTTTGTTTATCTCATTAAGCCTTTCTCGCTTCGCATAGTGTTGTGTAGCAGTTTTTAAGAGAATTATCGTACACTTATTTCATTATGATTGTGTATCTTGTGTGATCATGGGTTTCTTTGCATAAATTATAAAGAAAATTCAACTAATCCTGTTAGATTTTTCTCTTTGTAATGTATTTTAAACCAGAAACAGTATGAGTTTCTATACGAGGCAGTTTTGGAGGCTATCAGCCCAAATGAGGCTTCAATACCGGCTGCTCAGTTCTTTTGGGTCTTTCAAGAGGCGTGTCAGCATGACGCCGAGACAGGCATAACTCCCCTCGATTATCAATTTCAGGTACGTTCAAACACTAGCACGGTGTACATACGTTGTTTTGTTTAATGGATTTTAACGCTCTACTGGAGATTATTTCACTCATATGCTACCCGCCTCTATGCACTGACAGCAAACAAAGCCAATACATGGCAATGACAAGACGCAAAATAAAGAAATCGTCAACGCATCGGCTTCCTGTTGCGCCTTTGTTCAAAGAGTACGTTTTAAGGTTCACATATTGTCGTAACTCAGCACTTTAGGAACATTAGTTTTCCAATAGAGCAAAACGCTTTCCATTTGATTGATTGATTTACGGTGTGCTTTTGATTGTCGAAGAACACCGACGTACTGTAATATGTTAGATACGGTTGAGCACATCCAACGAGCGAGCAGCAGACCGGTCAACGGACCAGTCCATCGATCAAAATCAATCAACCAATCAAGCAACCAATCAACGAACCGATTCATCAATCAATCAAGCATCGATATGTCTTCCTTCATCCATTAAACTGGCACACCTAACTCTCATCGAAATAACCCCTATTTTGACATTAACCATGCAACTTTTGTTATATAACTAAAACAAAGGGGTTAATCTTGTTCAAGTCATATGGGCCTGCTGTCCCGCTCTGACGTACCGGTACTATATATATAGTGGGTAATTTATTTACAGATGTTAAATAAACTGACGCCATCTTTAAAAAAGGATGACTTCACTGCAGCACTTCAACCCCAAAACGAAACGAAGAATCGGAACTCTCATAATTTACCAGGTCTGGATCCTTAATTATTTTATCAACTTACACATTTAATTGCCATTTTATCGTCTGGCAGATTTATGAATTTGTTTTCTGTGTAATATTTATTTACCGCTGTTAATGTATTTTGCTTACCTTCACATATATTTACGATCGTATCTACTTGTACATTTATTTATATTGTTGAATATTTATTTCCTGTTTTTTATCTAAACATTTAGCATCTTATCTATTTCCACATCTGTCTATCATTTTGGTTTCTTATACATTTATTCACCATTTACGGTCATGCTGGACCCCTTGGGCCCAAAATGAACCAAATTTCTTTTATCGCTTGGATTAAAAGTTAAGTATTCAAACTATATGTTGGTGAACAAAATAATTCGAAATTCTAATTACAAACATTTAAATTGGAGCCTATAATTTAGTTGTCCCATGATCATATATTCACGTCGCAAAGTTTAATGCCTATTTTTGGCACTTCTATTTTAAGCAGACTCCAAGACTTCATTTATCAAGGCGTATTTCCAGAAAACTATTCATGTTAGACACTTCAAATTTGTACAATTGTAAAGAGCACAATGCGATCTCGTAAAAGGTGCCTCATTTTTTCTAAGTTCCTTCTATATTTTTTTAAAATGTTTTCTGAAAGGTGTGTTTACATTTTTATAAGACTTTCCAAGGTAGGATAGACAAAAAAATCCACCGAGATCGTTCTAATCAAAATTTACCAACTAATATATTGAGTCTTGCATTTCGAGAAAACCACGAAAAATGCCATTTTTTAGCTCACATGAGCTGAAGGTTCAAGTGAGCTTATCCGATCTTAATCTGTCCGTCGGCGTCGTTCGTCGTTTGTCGGCGTAAACTTTTCACATTTTCGATTTCTTCTCAAGAACTACTTAGCCAAATTTGATCAAACTTGATACAAATGATCAGTAGGGAAAGGGGATTCAGATTTGTTCATATGGACTCTGTGTGCCCCTTATTGGGGTCACACAGGGTCAAGAAAGGTCAAATTGTGGACTTTTCACATTTTCGACTTTTTCTCAATAACTACTTGGCCAAAGATGATCAAACTTGGTACAAATGATCTGTAGGGGAAGGGGATTCAGATTTATTCATATGGAGTCTTTGGGCCCTTCTTGGGGTCACACGGGGCCAAGAAAGGTCAAATCATGGACTTTTCACATTTTCGACTTTTTCTCAAGAACTACTTGACCAAATTATGGTCAATCTTAAAAAAAGTTCTTGTCCGAAAATGTAAATGCTAGAGCTTAGCTGTTTGTATATTTAGACACTTCAAGACATGTAGTACTAGTATATAATTTGTTCAAAGCTAATGGATTGATTGAAAAAACAGTACTGCCACTGGCAACAGGGGCACTAAGATTTACTCAAATCAGCATCTGTTTGTCCAAACTCATGGCAGTGCATAAAGGCCTATCGGGCCTCTTGTTTTTCTATTGACATTTACTAATTTTGTAATATTTTTAGCTCTTATAATGGGATTTTCGCAACATGCACATGTATGTAATCCTGAGTATTCAAGCTTTCCTAAAATGTATACATACATATGGTACAGATTTATATCCATCTGCATAAGAGACTAAGTACGATGGGGTTCTGAAAATCGACCAAGGGGCCCAGCCTGACCCTAATCCTTTTGTGTATGAACTTTTATTTTGTCTGCCTACAGGTTTACACTGTTTGAAGAATCTTGTCGCACATCATCGGATAAAATTCCCGACCAGGTTTTTCCTGCTCAAAAGTATACCTCGACCAAATAAAGCTGTACATTTTTTGTCAAGGCTTTTTCTTGTCGCTTTTTCAAGTAGAATTTAAAGAACGACCAGGTTTTTCCTGGTCAGAATTATACCGACCATGTAAATCCTTGTACATTTTGTGACACGACTTTTCTTGATCGCTTGTATATAGGTAAGATTTGAGGAGCGACAAGGTTTTATGGGTAAAAGCTTATCAAATCAGAAAATATTCTAGATTATTTTACAAAGGTTTTTTTGATAAAATATATGATGTTAATTTGTCATGGTCAAACTGAAAACTTTTGACCCAATGATTATAAATATTATTTTTTAAATTTTTAATTAGTCCATTAGTCTGGCTTAACGTCATATGAGTGCCTTATCTTAAGTTACATGTTAAACCCCAATCAAACACACGAAACTCTCGGTCAGTGTCATGGATTGAAAGTCCTGCGCATTTAGCTCATCTCCAAGTCTAACTCACTGACACACAGTCTAAATTAATGTTGATCACCATGCCGTATTTACAGGATTACTCTTATGATAATGTTGTCCCACACATAGTACTCCAAACCGTAATATGTTACCCCTCCAAAATATGTCACTTACCGTTATTGCTCAATTTGCAGCTAATGGCAATCGACCGTTTCTTTCTACACCAGTTGAAGGCTGTAACGATTATATCAACGCTGTTTTTGTGCCAGTAAGTCTAAAGAAAAATTGCTTTTATAGGTAAAAGCTCACTTAACCTTTCAGTCAGAGATGGTTTTTCAACCCTCTGTTATATTAAAAGCCACAAGCCTGCTGTCCAAATCTCGGTTATCCTTATAACCACGAGACAGTCGTTCAAAGTTCAGTTAGCCTAACGTTCGGCTCTGGTTGTCCAAAGCTGTGTAATACTAGTAGTAACGAGGCAGTTTTAAAAACCTACGTTAACCTTGACACCGCTAGCAGTTGCTCCAAGCTCAGTTAACCTTTCAGTCAGAGCTGGTTGTTCAACGCTCTGTTATACCAGGCAATACTAGGCAGCTGTTAAAACCTGCAAAAGCCCACCAAACTCGAGACAGTCTTTCAAAGTTCAGCTAGACTATCAACAAGACCTGGTTGTTCAAAGTTCTGTTTTACTAAAACGCACTAGGCTGTTGTTTAAAGCTCAGTTAGTCTAATAGTTTGAACTGGTTGTTCAATGGTGTGTTAAACAGACAATTTGATGACACGCCATAAAATAAATTGATTGTTACACAACGTCCTGTGGACTAAACAGTGTTTTGGACTGAGTAATAGTGGGCATGTTCCGTGTTGCTAAAGTATGGGGTAGTGATGATGTGAAGTCTATTTACCCTAATTATCGATCTGTTGTGCCATAAATTTGCACACATCGTGTCATTGTGAAATCCCCCTGCCCTACCTTGTTTTTGTCATCAACGCCGATATTTCTGTATTCCATCCGTGTAGGACTGGATGCTTTGCCAATCAAGAACTCAATGTAAATGTGTTACTTTCCTTGGTAGACGGTTGAATTATCAAGACTTAATTATCTTCTTTCTCTACAGACATGTAAGCTGCAAAAAGCTTACCTAATGACCCAGATGCCTCTTCCAAACACCATTGTAGATTTTTGGCGCCTTGTCCACGAGCAGTCA
>JAVFBX010215403.1:0-13281 GCA_034783855.1 Mopalia kennerleyi | reverse complement strand
AAAAAAACCTTATAACAAGCTTATTAGGCTGATTATTATATCACCCCCCCCCCCACCCACTCAAGGGCATATCTGTTTAACATGTATATGGAACAAGTGTCTGTAATAAAGTTATAAATAAAAAACTATAAAATAAAATAAAAAATATCCCCGACCCTCGACATCTCAGACATGTTACCCTTGTAAAACATTACCCTTGGTGGACCAGCCCCAATAGGATATGTATCTGACAATGTTATATGTGCACCCTCCTTTCAGGCGTATCCACGGAGGGATAATTTCCGTAGACGAAGGTACTATCTTAGTATGAAATCCCTTTTTAAAATCGCAAATATCTAGGTTGCCGATTGTAGATGGCGAAAGATCTCAGAGGGCTACAGCGTAAGGTTCCGAACGGGACACATGGGAATGTCTTGGAGAGACATCTTAAAGTCCACGGTTGAACCCTTGTGAATGGTCAATATTTGGAAAGCAATCGAGAACAATATGTACCTATTTCATTACATTTATATGTTTTTAGTCGAATACATTTTTGTCTTCAAGGAGGGTATATGGCATTTACAATTCTGGATTTCCTGTTATTTAACTTTTAAATTTCTGGAATTTAAAATGGATGGTGTTTACATTATGTAAACAGTTTATAATACACCCAAATAAAATTTAAAAAATATGTATTCATCATTTACACTGAAATGTAACTGAAATCGACGTTGGACTTATCCTTACATAGAAAATAAACAGGTTGATAAAAAATAATATATTTAAATATCTTAATTAACATAATCCTTATTTGATGAAAAATGATAATTTAAAGTTACTTAAAATATTGACATCTAACAAAATGTTTTATTTTTGGTAACACTTCCTTGGTTTTTTTTAACAAATTTTAGTCAAGAAAATTCTTCACGAGATCGAACCCCCGACGTTCGGAGGCAGGCATCACATCGCTTATAGTAAATGACGGCCACCCATACCACTGAGACAACCGGCCTTCTACCAATAGGTTAGTCTGCTGCATAAGGGAGGCACACAGCTCACAATACTGAAAACAACCAAATATTCTTTGGTCGTTTAGAAAGTGAATAATTAAACTATTTTTGTTATTTGGAGCAAAAGATTCTACGGAAGTGTTATCAAAATTCGGTTAATATTAACTATCTAAACGGATACAAACATTGTTTCAATTAAATATAATGTTATATCTTCCTACTCAATTCCTTTTAAAAATGATATAAGTCACTATAGATAATCTAGTACCTATCTTAAACTTTACAACTACACCTATTTTAGGTGTTGTGTATATGGGACAAGCAAGGGATTTAAAGACGATAGTATGACTAGGAATTATATAGTATTATAATAGAAAGAATATAATTACGGTCCAGGGTAGGGGTGACATATAAACAGAAGGATCATCGTTCGCGTAATCTTAACCATAAAAAGTTGTATGCAACACTTATATCACAATTGCGCTCAGTCTTTTCGTTGTGTCAAAGACCAGTTTACGACACGGGTCGTTTGAAGGTGCGGGCATGCTGGCACGAGATGAATCCCCTTCACGGCTGGTCATTTCACACCTTTGGTATCCGCAGTCTTTGTGGTTCGTCTCAAGCCCATGGTTTTTTTTAGATACCTGTGAGTCGACAATGCAGGTGGCCCGCGCACTACACAGAAGTACCCATTAATTTTTAAAATACATTTCAATTTTAAAGGGAACTAAATGAATGCTATCTTGTCTTAACGAGCTCTTACAGATTACTTGGTTGGTCAGTGTGTGTCGACTCAAGTGGTCCTCGATGTCAGGATACTTCCCTTGACCACCCCTAACCCGACACACAGGTACTCTAACCGCCACACCAGCTGGGTGACCAGGGCACTTGTCAAGAAACTTCACCATGTATGTCCAAAACCGGCCCAATAAGAAAACAAAGAACAGAGAAATACAGATGTCCTTTCTTTATTATGTGCTGTTTTCGAGAGTACCTATAATAATAGGGAGTGTTTTCTGATCAAGTTGTCAATCCCGGTTTCCGCTTTGAAGATTACTAAGATTTCAAACAAATCCCAAAATTGAAAGGCTATCTGGCTTGGAGCATAAGGACTTCATGGCTCTCTTAATTGGCTTACGATTTTATGCTTTGTCATAATATAGTATATTAACATTTATAAAAATATAAGATACGAAAATATATACAATTTTAGTTAAAATTGTTTGAAGTTTAGTTAATGTCAAAATAAATGTGTCTGGAGTATTTTATAAAGGAAAGCATGTATGGAAAAGCCAATATAGAGATCTCAAAGGCGACGGGGATTATTCCTGCTGAAGCTATGAAAAGAAATTATAGATATAGTGAGGATAGTTGGAATCTATTCAAGTCTAGTCGTTCACAAATTTACAGTTCTATTACCGTTTCTGTATTCTTTTAACAAATCAGTATATTGATCAGGTGTAGGCTCTGTTTATCGATCACCAATCGATTAGCTGTCAAGCCACATAACTGCCTGGGCCTTTCACACAAACACATCTGTGAAACCTTTCCAGACAACTACAATAAAACATGGTAGAACAGGACATATAACAGGCAGTTCCCAGCTAATGGCCGATACCAGGTGTTTCTCATCAACACTGTATGGGACATTTTACCACACGACCAGTTTACTTACAGAAAAAATATATACCCAAATGTCTTACACCATGCTAGTTGTCACCCATTTCGTATACACGGTGATAGCACTGCAAAGTAAGTTCGTGTTATTCCAATATATTTTTAAAGTCTTTCTAAATCAGCTAAACTTGTTATGCGTTATGTGTATTCAATCTTTAATGGCCTTTAAGCAAATAAAGAAGACAAGACATGTATCAAAAAAAGTTTTTATGAAAGATTACACCGTAACATACTTCGTTTAAGATTGAACTGATGGCAAGGACGACCATGAGATGAATTGATGACAAGGATCATGAGATTGGATTGATGACAGGGATCATGAGATTGGATTGATGACAAGGATCATGAGATTGAACTAATGACAATTACAATGAGTCTGAACATAGCAATCTCTATGGTCTAAACTGATGGAAACGACCATGAGTTTGAATTGATGACAAGGATCATGAGATTGAACTGATGACAATTACGATGAGTCTGAACTGATGGCAACGACCATGAGTTTGAACTGATAGCAAGGATCATGAGATTGAACTGATGACAATTACGATGAGTCTGAACTGATGGCAGCGACCATGAGTTTGAATTGATGACAAGGATCATGAGATTTAAATGATGACGATAGACTTGAGTTAGAACTGATGACAAAAATTGTGGCACTACTGCGAATGCCCATGAGTTTGAACGAGTGACAATCCAATAGAACTCCTGATAGTGGGCTTCAGCTAGAACAGATTTCAACGAACTTGTGTTTGAACTTATAACAATGATGACAAGTTGAGTCCAAAACAGTAGACCTGTGAAAATCAAAATAACATTGATTGACTGATTGGTGTTTAACGGCGTGTCCAAGGTATTTCACTTGTACGACGGCAGTGTATCCAACAGTCATTGCCACACTAACACAACCATACCATGTGAAGTGTTTTGCTCTGTTGGGAATTTAATGTTCTTCCTGGGATAAGTGAAGCAGCATGTCTCTACCTGAAACATACTGCCCTAAGCAAAAGGCCACAATAGAAGACGACACATGGAAATAAACACTAAAATGAAAATGAAAAATTAAATGCGTGGAAAAAACATTAAAAATGAAGGTAGAGGACAATCAAGATACACCCTTAGAGATCAACATAAAAGTAAACTCAGGAAAATTAATACCAAGGTAGAAAATGAACAAGAACTTAGACGCGTGGAAATAAGCATTATGGTAGGCCCATGAAAATGAACATAAAAGTAGACCCATGAAAATGAATGTAAAGGTAGGAAATGGGCAAGAAGTTAGATGACAGGAAATAAACATAATGATATACCTATGGAAAGGAAAACGAATGTAGAAAATGAGCAATGATTTAGACACATGAAACAAAATTAAGATTCATACATGGATTCACACATGGAAAATTAGAGTGGACCAATGGAAATGACCGTAAGTAGAAAATAAACGTGAAGGTTAACGGATAGGAATAAACATTGAGGTAGACCCACATAAATGGGCACGAAGGTGGGAAATTAACAAAGAAGTTAAATTTGTAGAAGTTAATATTAAGAGAGATCCATGGAAATGTTTAATGAACATGCAGGCAAGTTTAAGATAGATGCCTGGAAATAAACATCAAGAAAAATACATAGAAGTGAACATGAAGGTAGGAAATAAGCGACAACTTTGATGCCTGAAAATAAACATTAGAAGACCCATGGAAACAAACTTGATGGTATGAAATAAGCACGAAGTAAGATGCCTGGAAATAAACATTAAGGTAGTCCAACGGAACTTAACATGAAGGAAAGAAATAAATGCGAATTAAGATGACTGGAAATAAACATTAAATCAGATACAGGGAAGTGAACATGAAAGTAGGAAATAAGCGACAAGTTTGATGCCTGGAAATAAACATCACGGCATGGAAGTGAACACGAAGGTAGGAAATAAACACGAATTAAGATGACTGAAAATAAACATTAAAGAAGAGGCGTGGAAGTGAAGATGAAGGTAGGAAATTGGCGAAAAGTACCATGCCTGGAATTAAACATTAAGGTAGACCCATGGAAGTGAACATGAAGGAAGGAAATAAAACTATTCAGGAAAAAACTCCATAAACGTTGACCCATTGAAAGAACTTTAAGGTAGGAAATGAGTAAGAATTTAGACGTAAACATAAAGGGAGAATAAAAAGTTATTTTAGCCACCCATGAAAATGATCATGAAGCTACCCCAACGAAAATAACCATGAAGATATCCCCATGAAAATGACCATGAAGATAAATACATGAAAATGAAAATGAAGATAAATCCATGGAAATGACCATGAAAGTAGGAAATGAGCAGGAAGTTAGATGCATGGACAAAAACATAAAGATTCTCTCATGGAAATTATAAGTAGGTATAGGTAAAGAGATACGAACCAAACTTGCGGGAATATTTGTCTGTTTAAAAATTGTTCAGAATCTCACTCAAGGGGATATTTCCCTTACACGAGAAACGATAGTTCACGTATAGAACTCTGCCTGACTTAATACTGTGGGAATGCGGAGAAACCTGGTTAAAACTCATGTCACTCGATCCCTCATACATGTGATGTCCAAGGGGAGATTTAAGCATGTGGGGGATACATGGAAAGAGAAACCTCGTTAAAACTCATGTCACACTCTTGTAAATGTGATGTCCACTGGGGGATTTAAGCATGTGGGGGATATACATGGAAGGAGAAACCTTGTTAACACTCATGACACTCGATCCCTCATACATTTGATGTCCACTGGGAGATTTAATCATGTGGGGGATACATGGAAGGAGAAACCTAGTTAAACTCATGTCACTCACTCGTACATGTGATGTCCACGGGGAGAATCAATCATGTGGGGGATATACATGGAAGGATGATCAACAATCCAACACGCTAACCTCTGAGCCATTAGCGTAGACATTAAATAGAAATACGTGATGAGTCTTACAACAAATTCGTATGGATGGATTTAAGAACCAAAACCAAAAGGTTTGACCACCAAAAGATAGTCAAACAATTGCAATTCTACTTCTGTTTGTCTGTGTCGCATAAACATTGTTAAAGAAGAAATGTGACAAAATCTTAGACAGATTACTGTTGTGGCTTCAGGGAGGGTATGGAGAAGTGGGTATAAATCAGTAGTGTTTAAAAAGAAGACACACATGGCGATCTAGTAATTGAGGTTGGCACTTCTGATTGACAGACTCAAGTGGAGAATTGACTGAATCAGATTAAATTGCAACCCTACTCGAAATCTAGTTTGCACACAGTAGCACGAGCTTTATCCCGCCATTTAATTGGCAGCCATACCGTTACACGAGCCAAGGCTCCAAAAATAGAGGCTAGCACCAAATAGACAGTTGACTTGATACAAATTCGGAAGTTTCTCCGAATATCCGAGCAAAATTAACTTTACTTTTTTGTCTGTTTTAAGGGCTGGATTAGTTTGCTGGCTTTTCGTCTCGCGTGACCTCAGTTTTAATCCTTCAAATGGTATGTGTTCTGGTTGAATGTAAGAGCTAGGGAAGGCCTGAGTATGTATATAGCTATTAAACTATCACCGAAACCTATAGGGCGAGTTTTTACATTCTAATATATGACACCTCAATAGGTGTCAAAACTACAACAGTCAACATTTACAGTCTATATGCACTTTCTATTGATCCTACTGGCCTAAGGGGAAAATATAAATATACAAAATATATTTATTCCATCTAGCTAGCTGTGATACGTCAGTCGATTTTGTATGGTGGGCTATACGTATCAATACTCGACGCCAACTTTCAAAGAAGTCTTATATATAAAGATCAAAGTTTGCATTTGTAAACATAAATGATAATTACTGTTCAATACATGTTTTAAGAATAAAAAGTAAGTGCATGAATCAATTGTTTTATATTGAAAAATCAACAGATTTGTCACGTGATGCTAAAAAGAAACTTGCCCAGTGTGCAAATATTTAGTTACTCTTGTCAAAATATAGCACTTATTTCAACTATTAATATGAAGATACATGTCTGTTTAACATTTCAATGTTAGAACCTAAAAGGAACTGGACACAAGTTAATTCTGCTGATCATTATCATGTCATATTACTAGATCTGATTAAAAGTCCCAAGTCTTAAAAAAACTAAGATAAAACAAACTGCGAAAATACGCGATGTCGATTTTATATTACTATTAATTACCCTTAAAAAGTAAAGTCGAATCGGTTGGATCCTACATTGTAGAAGCTACGGCATATAGCATATATATTTGCATTTTTTCTTTCTTTTTTTTTCTGTTCCGATTTTTCCTACGTTTTTACGACAATTGCCACACTTTGTGGATGGATTTAGATACAGATCCTAGACAGTCCCGTGTACGAGTTGGTTGCTGTGTACTCGTTCGTTGTCCGTGTCAAGTGCTCACTGTAGCACCCTCAACCTATCTCCCACTTAGCAGTGCAAAATAGTCCCATTAAAAAATGAGAAATTTTATCTTTCAATCAGTTTCACGCTTTCTATTCCGGGAGATAGAACGGAGCTGTTCTCTAGTGGATATTTTTTATTCATGGATACGTTAAAGTTGACGAAAACGTAAGTTATGTGTTTATTGTATATGGGAATAGCACTTCTTCTATTAAGAATCTCTCTCTGTTCAATGATTTTGTGTCGAAAACACGCGCTCCTTAGATTTGGAGCAGGTAGAAAAAAAGGAAGGCACAATTACCGTGTGTTCAAAATTTTCAATTTTTAATGTAGTCGTAGTGATTTGGTATACTGCATGCCTAATTGCGTTATCCTTGAATCTTCACTAAGCTGCTGAACCGAACCCTCAATAAACAAGACATTGTGAAGATAATTGACAGGGTCATAATAAATACCCTTGTAATATAATTCAGATGAAAACATCATCGGATCAATTGTATTTATTTACTTGGACCGCTTATAATAAGTAGTACAAATCCTCATTTCCGACAGCCTAATGCATTTCTTAACTTTTTTATTGGAAAGTTGATTTATTTTTTAGTTTACACAAGACACTCGATTTTGCCATTGTATGGAATAAATAGCCTAGTCTACTCAAGCAATAGTTCAATGGTAAAATAAAACATTGGATTTTAGCCCTTAATATTGTACGCTCGCGTTTCGCTTTTGTTTTGAATTTCATATCATGTGTTTATATTCCCTGTATTTCTTACGAACAGTTGAATCTGTTTGAATACTGTTTAACAGTGTTCTTTCTCGCGTGTATGAGACTTTCGCGATTTTTGCGATTGTAATAAATCGTGCAAATTTCACGCAGGCTAAAAAAACATGTTATGACAAAGTGGACATGGAAGTGACCACAACGACAGCGACTGAGACAGTGCATCAGCAATGGGGTTTCGTCATTCGCACAGATTATATGGTTTCACCAATCACCATGTATATAAACTCTATTCAGATGCAACATAATTCGGCTGAATTTCCTGTGTACAGAAACTGTTTACTATATACTAACCAACAAGAATGCCAATTTCTTCGTATTTTGTTTACAATGTGCAAAGTTTCTTAATTACTTAATGATACCAGGATTAAAGAATTTTCATTTTTTAGCGAAAAAACAACAACAACAGCATTGGTCCTGCATGATAAGTTATTAGGTTCTGACCGTTCAGCTCCATTTTACATCCCAATGCATCAGTATATAATGTCATGTTGCCGGCTATAAAGGCCTATGCTGGCTATTTATGCTTAAGATGGCGAGTCCCTGAATACTGATACAACCGGCATTAAAAACGAATCAAACCAACATAAATCAAGTCCCCAGCAATACTCACTGTTGGACTCTAGGCATATAAACTAGCATAACAGATTATTTAGTTTCGTTGTATTCGATACACAGTCATTGTTCGACTTGTTTGATATATCTCTTTCTGTTTGCAGTATATATTTGTAAATTTTGAACATTATTAAGCCGTGCGGTATGAGATGATGAAATTTAGTAAACTGAGTTAAATTATTGCAGAGTTTTTTTTATATTTATTTATCCGTAGAACACTATATTTTGCGATGTTTATGTTTTCTGACTACCATAGAAATCAAATTTGTCATTCACGCATATCCAGAGAAACCATACAATGACACTACCAATTTTTGTGAAAAACTTTCTTTGTTTCCTCCCCAATCCTTACCACTTGCTATTTCACTATTCAGGATATAGTTTATCTCATGTAAGTCTTCTGTTTAATAGCGGCTAATTTCTTCGCCGCATCCTTTGACAGTACACGTCTTTATTGTAACCACTAAATGCATTTACAGACAAATTTGAATAGAAATAATATTGTATTAGTTCTAATTATTCATTTTCTGAAATGCTTTACTAAAATTACAATAAACGAATTCATTTCAGTTAACATACTGAATCAAGTTTTTTGTATTAAATTGCATGGTCGAGTGTGAGATTTTCTGAATTTTGAACATATTGGCCCGGATTAGAACTTCAACCGCTTCATTTATACTATAAATATTTTTAATAACAACCCCCCCCCCCCCTCAACACACACACACACACAAATAAGAACCTATTATATACTTTTTTAAATGTATTAATTTAACTAGTTCATGCTTGCATCAACCTTAAAAGAAATAAACAAAGTCTACTTTTCCGTATGAAAAAATATATACGCACCAAATCAAAGAAGGTCCTCATTTTCCGACGGTAAAATACGGCAAAAAAAAGGAGAAGCCGTTACATTGTTTGGGTATTGACCAAAAGGTTGGAGAAAATTCGCCAGCTTTTCTTCTTTTTTTTTTTTCAATTGAAAAAATTAAATAAATTTAAACTGGCGTTCTATCTGACCTTGACTATATATGTAGTAATGTTATGTAATCTAACTAGTCACAAAAATTCAGTTTCACAAAGCATTATAGCTTGCTCTTTTCTCTTGTGAAATAAAATGTAGAGACTGAATGTGTTTAATGTGAAAAATACCCAGATCAGAGCTCTCCGCCCTTTTATAGATGTCAAACTATTAAATTGAGTTTATTCAGTATACTTTCTCCTTTAAAATATGAGGTTTATTGTAGCCGCGTCGTGCTCTTTATTGTGCTTTAGCAGTCACACAAACTGCCCTATGAACGTATATACTGAGACCTAACGATACATTCAATGAAGCTGTACTTTTCTTTCAATCGAATTGTAAGTGAAATCGTTTAGTGAACATTATGACATATTAAAAATGGGTGTTGGTCTTAATTGAGCAACGGATTAAACGAAATTAAAATTTCATATATGAATTGATCGGTTGTTGAACGATTATGTTAGGAAAGGTTTTAATGGATTCCCGGATAAAAGGAAATGTGTAAAGTGGAGAGTCTAGCAAAAATTAGCTTAAATGTGCCATTGATGATAGGGTTATGGGTCCTCCCTCAGAGCCGTAAATACACAGCCCCGGGGCACAAAACACTCCCGGATTGACAAATGGACGCACAAGTGGGCACAGGAATAATAAAACTCCTTAAAACTACAACCGTGAATTTAGCCGTGATCGTATGTATCTTTATATTGTATAAAAAAAGTATTTTGTGTTAAACTGTTTGCAGCTGTATACGCCAACGACATGGTGGCCAGTTGTATGTAAAATAGCTTTATACCTAATACGACTTTCGTCTTATTTCGAGGGTGAATAAGTGAATAAGTATTCTGCCTTACAACATTTCTTTTGTATTACTTCTGTCATAATTTAACACACATTTTTGCTTCACATTCTCAAGAAAAGATTTGAACAAAAAATTACAGCTTGATATTAATGCATGGCTTAATTGATATCATCTGAAACTGGTGAAAATAACCGATTGTGCAACCTCAACGAGTTTTATTAAACAAAAAACATTCGTCAGAAAATATATTTTGATCTTCTATATGTTTTTGAGTGATACTCAAGGGTAACTGGATGTTAATACTTAATTTATAACGTTTATTAAGCTGTGAGTAATGCTCTATACTCTTGATCAAAAAGTATCCTTCGACTTTCATTTAATAAATATTTACAAATCGAGTAGTAACAGTTCGGATAAATTATTTTTAAACGATGATTTTTTCCCCTGCTTTCAAACTGACAGAAAAGGGATGAAAGTGAAAGCAACCAGAATGCTGTATATAAAATAACTGAATAGACTCAATTCTTTGTATGTCTGGTCTGTACCGAAGTATAAATTTTATTTTTATTTGGGTATTGTGTTACTTTTAAAACAATAAATGATTTTAAGTACTATTTCATTTGGGTATATATCTGGAAAATTTTCAGCTTTTTCTGCGTAGGCCCGGTGTTTTAATTTATTTTCTAGCATTTTATATTCTTGATAACGTATAAACATCGACACGCTGTACCTAAATGAAGAGGAAATCCAATTAGGAAAGTCTTATAGATGTGTGCACTGATCTCAACTTTAAAATGCTATTGAAACCAGTTACCTTTACAGGTTGTCGGCCAGGGACGAGTTGCTCGGAGCGCTTTTAAATTTGATCCTCTTTTGAAGGTCTATCTCTAATCCACTATTAGCCATTTTATCTGGTTTTAGCGATTAACAATCGTGCGAATAAGTGGCCCCTGCAGTCTTAGGAATAGTCCAAAAAGTGTACCTTTTATCATGGACATTATTAAGTATTTAGTTTAGCTTAGCATAAACATTAGTTATATGTTTTTACTTAAAACAGTATTGTACATAAACTAGATAGCCTATTTTAGCTTAGTTTCGTCATCCTTAAATTCTAGAGTTAACCCGTTTCATTAATTTTAAGAGACATATTAAATCAGTGTTGTACAAACCTGTGTCTTGTCAAAACTATGATGTTAACACAAAAATATCGAAAATTATATCGAGATGTCGAGAAAATAGATACATAAAATCGATCATAATATAATATAAACACTCAAAGCTTTTATAAAACAGATGGCACCTTTTCAAACGAATTTTCAAAAAGCGTATTTATAGTTTTTTTTACAGTTACCCTCGATCCGATAAAAATTAATGCTTACTTATTTAATAAGGTAAATTGGCTTTGTGGGTAATCTATAAACTTACGCCAGAGAAAATGTAAAGATTCCTACAAATACATTTTAGGTTGGTTTGGTTTTTAGACTAAGTCGATTTTAATTTAGAAAGTTATTTATTTAAAATTGCTGTATTTGAATATTACAGAGCGTAAATATATATATATTTAGTGCATCTTTTAACGTGCTATTTATTCAAACACATGTTTCGAAAAATAAAAGTTAAATTTGTCTCTGTTAACCACTCAAACAAACTATTTAAGATTAAGCACAGATGAAAGAATTTCATTCAAATATTTCAAACTTTGTTTTTTTTTTACTTCAGATATTTCCAGGACTGAACAAGAAGCCAAAGAGCGAATTCAGGAGAAGACAACTCCAAGCAGCATAACATACAAGCTTCGCGGCCAGCTCTCCCATGCTCTAAGAGACATCTGCTACCCTAATTGAGCAAATAACAACTGGAACGATGGTACTTGATTACGTTGACATAAGTATCTCGACAAATAGCTCACCATAATCAATATCATAAACATATTCAACAGTATTTATTATGATAAGTGAACACGTAATCGTAAAACTCTGTTTAAAACGATATGATTTAAGACATATAATATATGTTTACCGAGACATTTGAACTCATATTTAAATTTGTATCCAAAACGCTTCGCTCAAAATCTGTCACCCCCTCCCCAAATCGATTACAGGGCGTGCAAGCGTTTTGAAAATATAATTCGGTATAGATACACCGGTTGCCTGGAAATAAACAGTTTTAGTTTTTTGCAGAATTTTGACCGCAAATGGTCTGACAGGTGTCGATTTCCAAAATATTTCGGATTTTAAAACAATATCAGTGTGGTTAATACACCGATTACTATATTTAAATACTTTTAAATACATGTTTTTACTGAATTTTTGTCTGGTGCCAATTTCAAAGTACTGATTTTAGTGACTTAATATCTTATTATATTGTACCATATGGACGGCTTGCTTTATTACTTTGCATGCGAATAGCTGAAAATAATTATTTTCTGACTTTATTAATGCGATATTTATGTAGGTTGTAACATTCTCATGTGGTTTTCACCGAATTAAATAGTGGATAGCTAGGACGATAGATATAGTATATCAGCCACAATGAAGAAAAGTACATTCTACATCGTCCTTTAGTTCTTACTGTTTCTTACTCAACGATAAAACTGATTAAAAAAATAGTTTAATTTTTGATTATATAGTATATACCACAATACTATTTGTTATAATATCTTTGATCCTGTATCCTGTTATAATTGTTGCCCTTTTCGATCATATACAATATCGATTGACTGATTGACTGATCGGTGGATCGATGGATTGATTGATTGCATGGCGGCCATCGTTAGACCAGACATCTAGACTCAACCTGGACATGCGCAGTTAGAGAAAAAATAATAAATTTATCATCATATGTCAGTTCAACTTTCAAACACATTGATAGGTAATTATATATAGGAGATTTGACCAATTCCACAATGTTTGATTTCAGTCAAAATTACATTTTGTTAACTTAAAGAAAACAGAAGAAAAACAAGGAAAACAATTCCGCATCCCT
>JAVFBX010215392.1:0-11691 GCA_034783855.1 Mopalia kennerleyi | reverse complement strand
GTTAATTATACCCAAGCATCGCCAAAGCAATATTTTGTTCATAAAATACGATTTGTAATATGCCTGCCTGAGCGGGCTGGCTAAACGCAATATCGGGCTGCCCGCATACAATTTTGCCTGACATTGCATGCGGGCAGGTGTTAAGTTACAGCACTGGATAACCCAAGCAAATGGAATGGCATCAAGTATTTTTACATAGACTTATGTGTCAGATTAGCTAACGTGTCAGGTTTGTTGGCCAACTCCGTATATATTTAGTCTCCGTCCAGCCCATTCACCTCACCAGTCCACGATGTCTATTTTCGGTCAGAGATCAACGAAACACTGGGTGTACGACACAATGTTATTTCTTGCTCCAGAATTTCAACAGGTGAATGTGCAACAAGTATATGGTAAAAATTTGGTAAAACTACAGCAATGAGCATGAAGTGTAAACTAAAACTGTGATCAAACAAAATGTCTTCCAGTTACTGTTATTGATGTGTCCTTACAAAATGTATTAAACAGAGAGATGAGTGTCACAATACCACCTTGTTGTCTTGTTGCTAGCAATGTAAAGTGAGATTCGTTCACCTATTGGCCTCACATGCTATCAAATCTGTGAATTAACTTTAGATAGGGCGTAAACCATCCCCAATTAGACACATAACAAACTAAGACTTGTTATGGGATTAAAATTTGTTGTAGGAATCATATCATCAAAGTATTTTTTAACACGTTTGGTTTGTTTTCATAGGGAAATGTTGGGGACTCGAGAGCTATTGCCAGTGTGAAAGGCAGAGTGGAAGAGCTATCTTTTGATCATAAGCCCAGCAATGAGTTGGAAACGAGGAGGATAATAGCAGCTGGGGGATGGGTGGAGTTTAACAGAGTTAATGGTAACAACCCATTTGTCAATATTGTTTTACACTCTAGGTCAAGTGCATGCCTCATTACTGTAGAATAGTTGTTGTTAAAATGAGGAGGATAATAGTGATATTAATGATGATAGATTACTTATTTGACTCCTCTTACTTCAAGAAAAAAGAGAAATTTCTAGGTATTTTTGTTTGAATATATTAATTGTTGATTCTCTTCACCATTATTGTTAGTCTTGTGTCTACTTTCACACACACATATATTGTCAAAAAAATAACTATAAGTAAAACAGTATTTAAACTTAACATGATTTTAACAGCTGAAGTGAAACAATTTTCCAGAAAGTTTATGGTTGTTTTTTTCTACATAGGAAATCTTGCCTTGTCTCGAGCTTTAGGGGATTTTGTGTTTAAGAAGAACGATAAGAAAAAGCCAGAAGAGCAGATTGTGACAGGTTTGTTTATGGCACTGTAGCATTTCAAGTTACCAGAAGCTCAACACATGGGATTCATTTTCATCATGTGCTTCCAGTCATGAAGCCTTGATAGTTTATTACCATACGTTTTGTCCTTAAGTAAGTAATTAAGAAAAAATCAGGAAAGTCGGAAGTGTTTTTTTTTTGGAGAATCAATATCTGCACATTAAACTTACATTATATAATCAATATATTGAATTGACAGTATTGGTAAACCCGTGAGCCTGTGCTCACAGATAGAACATCTGTTTAAACCACAACTGTGATGATACCTGACTGGAAAGGGTTTTATGAGCTTTCTGCTGGCTTTGCAGTCAATCATGACAGAAACCCAAGGATTTTCAATACCTGAATATTTAGGAGTACAGAGAAAATGTCAAGCAAACACACTCGAATTTGTGAGTAAACTTTTTTTCCCTGTTTTAGCTAATCCAGATATTGTTGAGAAGAACATTACAGAAGACCATGAGTTTATGCTGTTGGCCTGTGACGGTATTTGGGATGTTCTCAGTAACCAGGAAGTGGTAGACTTTGTTAGAGCTAGAATAGCTCAGAGGATGGAGCCAGAATGTGTAGGTTTTCAAACTTTTCTCCTCACATTTAACACACACATACCATTATATACAGTGATGCCTTATACCAAGGGAAGACAGCAATTATTTTATTGTGGTTGACAGGAAATTCATGTGTAGTCCAAACAGTCTTTTAAACAGGGCTTCAGTTTCTCCACCTACCAGGTTTATCAATAATTGGAATTTGTTAAAAAAGAATCTGTGTATCTAAACCCACACCAACAGCATGCAATACTCTCATTGAGTTGGTTGAATACCCCAAACATGTCCTTTTTCAACTTGACAATCCTTGTCCTTTTTAGTAGGAGAGTCCTCTTGTAACACAACATGTGATTGGTTCCGCAGAAGTTTCCACGCAACCAATCAATCACCTGATAGTAGCCTTTGGTTAGATGCGCTTGATTATCCAAGGAATGAAATGTATAATAATGTTACTAAAATTCTTGGCTAGTGAATATGCTCAACCGAAAGAACATGTTTATCTTTGTGCATGAACTTGGACTATTTTGACTACTTAGTTATCATTTTAGGGTCCCTGGCGTAGGGCAGTTTCTTTGAAGAGTAGCAACACTGTCTTTACTTAGAACTGGAGAAAAATTAACTTTTCCAACATTATGGAAGTTCTTCACATCTTGGTTGTGCTAGTGTTAACTACAATTGTTGGAATACTCTGCCATCACATTATGCGGGGGGACACGGGCGATTATAATCATCTGATCACCAGCGAAAGAAGTCGGCTGACTTGAGAACACACACGTGGCGATTGACCCAGCGATCTGGAGTATTTTTTACCTTAAAAAAAGCAATGCTGTTCTCAAGATTAAAACAGAAATATATTTACTCATCAAAAGAATATTAAGACGTAGACTCAGATGGGAGAACAAAAGTATTTGGAAAATTATTTCGCCCAGACTGGAAGTTGCTATTTTTTGTGTCATGTGAGAAGAATTTGAACTCGGATTGGTTTAACAGCATTGATTCGCGTGACAGTAGTCGCTTGCATGAACACACAGGCAATCACTCTGGGCGATCAGTCGCTGGCAATTCAAAATCGGTTCAAAATATCAAACATTTTTTATCCGAGCAACTGTTCGGCCGACGGGCTTCAGTGATAATAATCACTGTCGCTAACCTGAACACATGTGCCGATTTTTTCAGCAATTGTTCCGGCAATTATAATTGCCCGTGTGTCTTCCGCATAAGCGAAATACCCTTACACATAGCTTAAAAAACCCAATCAATCAATCCCTTTTTAGGTTTAGTTGACTTTCGGTCAGTATATGTGGGTGCCTTAGAAAAGGTTTTATGCATCCCAATTTACAGAGTTACCTCCCTGTTCATTATTTTATTTAATAGCTTCAAATATACTTCTTGCTAAATGACCAAATGAAGATGTTTGTGTGACAAATGGAATATCTACTGTGCTGAACTGATGATGATAAAATGTCATGAATTATTGTCCTTCGTTTAAATCCAAATTGTGGATTAAAGGATAAAACATAAATATTATGAAAAAATTTCTAAATTTAAGCTTCCTGTGGCTTTGTGGTCTCTAAGCTTAGTGGCAACACGTAACCAATCTGTCTGTGATGTCTTTGTATTGCAGCCTGTGATTGGCCTGTCTTATATATGTTTGTTTCATTCATGTTATTCATAGGTATACACTTGGTGAAAAAAAATTACTATATTGTGGTTATGGTTGATTTATGTTTGCTCATTTTTTCAGATCTGTGAGGAGTTGATGACCCGCTGCCTAGCTCCGGACTGTCAGATGGGTGGTCTTGGCTGTGACAATATGACTGTTGTATTGGTTTGCTTTTTAAATGGGAAACCATATGAGGACTTAGCTACCAGGTGTACCCAACCAAGTGCCCCAGGGCCTGGATCACACTATACCAATGCAGAACACTTCGATTTAAAATGAAACTACCAGTGTTAGGTTGTTATTGTTGTATTTCTCTGACTACTGGAGTGACTGGTTGGATTGAGAACTAGCTCGGTTAAATATTCGGACGACCCTTGCTATATTGAGGAGATTACTTTCCCCAGGACAAAGAGTGACACAAATACTGGACTTGCTAACTTTTCAGGGAAAAAGACCATGTTTAAACTTGCAGCCTGTTTACACGTTTACTTTTACAGTTTAACAGCAATTTAGTCAAAATTATAATTGTTTGTAAGAAAATGAAGTCTTACACTGAAAATATTGATTAAATCTGATTATAAAAGTAATATATTTTTGTCTGATTGCAAAAATATAGTCTTCATACTAAGACTACGCTAGATATCAGTATCTGCATTTTGACTTTAGCAAAACAGAGTAGTGTAAACACTCCTCTGATGGTTTATGTCCTAATTACCGTAAACAAGTCTTCATTCCCATAGTATTAAGGGTGCCTCTGTAATGTTATTACAATAACACTAATCAGGGTATAATTAGTCTTATAAAATAATCAACTTTTTTACATGTAAAATTGACACTGTTCATGAAATTGTAAACAGTAAACAAATATTACTTTATATTGTTAAATATATCTAAGATATTGATTATAATCAGTGCTAAAGTTGTATGTACAGTTAAAGGTATGCATAGGTGCAACCACACATCCCCAATTTGTACTGAGAATCTATTGATTTAAGCACGTGTATCAGATGTTACCATTTGGCAGCTTACAGCTGTATATATTTGCAGTGGGCTACTTAATGAAATAACCTAGCACTAAAAGAAATACTTACATAATTTACATTTTGAAACCGTTTTTTGTGTCACAAGGATTGGGTGTTCTTTGTTGTATGATTCTGAGTACAGTACATTGCATGTTATATTAATGAATATTAGTAGCAATGTGGTGTTGGTGCTACTTAGTTACAAAAAATCTAATTTGAGGAAAAAACTTGTTTAACATTTTGTGAATTGTAATCGCTTTGAGCATCTCGGTTTTATTTTAATTAATGCTTTAAAATGTTTAACCAACAACAATCAATTTCATCATGAGATGTTGACGGTTGTAGTTGTATGTTTGCACACTTTGTCTTATTGTACAATATATTATGTGTTGCTACCATGCCCTCAGTGAAGTAAGCACAATATAATACAATCACACAAGCAGCTAGTCATCTCTTTGGATATAAACATAAAGTGTACAAACACAAAAGTCAGACATTGACCTCTTCAAAGCTGTGGTTAAATAGCTTATGGTCAAGTACATATATTATATATTCAACATGAAAAAATTTGGACAAAACTCTACTTATAGTGTTAAAAAAGTGTTAATGCTTTTGATATCTTCTGTTCATGATGACCTATATTTATGCCAGATGACGTAATATAGGCCACAATGCAGATTAAGGGTGTAGAATTAATATAGAATTTTAATGCCATTGGATTCAGTTTTTTTAATATAAGAGTGTTTATTTATCATTTATATTAGAATTGAATCTTTCTGCAAAAATCTGTTGTCTGGTCTCCAGAAGAAAAATGTAAGTCGATCTATTTGGTATGTCGAGAGTGGTTTCCTTCAGTCATAGAACTGGCATGTTGTCATGTGAATGAAACCAGTATGGTGTTAAACCCCAAACAAACAAACAAACAAATCTTCTGTTGTTTACTAAAAAAAACCAGGTGTGTGTTTTTATTAACCTGCTATTCTATGCCTGAGGCATTGTTGGAATAACTACATTTCTATCTGCATTGCTTTTTCTCGATAGTAAAACAAATTTCTAAGTTTGAACAGCTTTCTAACAGCCATTGAACGTAAGAGTGTTGAAAAAAATAAAATAAAAGCGAACAGACCAAAAAACCCTGTCCCCAGTGTTGAGATAACATCTTTCCGGTCAAGGTGCATTCTCACAGTATGATTCACTGGAGGAGTTCCCTTTCTGGCAACATTTTGATTGTTTGATAAAAAAAAATACAGAACTGTGAATCAATCAAAACGGCAAATAAGGGGAATGACCTGAAATTCGTCACTACAAATTGCTGTGTGAATGCAACCTTTATGTAAATGTATATCATCTTATAAATGTGAATAGCATTTAGAAACTTGGGATATTCCATATCAATGATAGTTTCCGGATATATTGATTACACTTTCAAATCACTATTGTCATATACTAGATAAGTTTGATTAATTCTGTGTATGTCACAGTATGTTGTTGACAGCTGTCTCTTGATAGAGATCTCTGGATTTAGATTTGAAAAATGTAACCAATATATAATTAACCTGTCATCCATATGGAAAATAGAAATGTTCATGTGTGTTCATTGTTACGAGTTATGGGACGGATTCCCTATTCAGTAATTAACTTATAAATGTTCTTTTCGTTGTATGTGTCCCAATAATATTAATGTGCTTCCGAGATTTAACATTTGCTGTGCTGATAGACATGGTGAAATGCAAACATTTTTTTCTTAAGTTAATTCATTCTAGCAATAATATTAACACAGTAATAATAACAGAGCGCAGCCTCATACAGCTATGTAATTTCGCCTAACAAAACGTCAACTATTAAAATAAAGTTTAAACTCCGATGTTCAACTTTCATAAACACGATTTATTTTACATGTGAATGTTTTCTGTTGTAGCCAGTTGTGTAGCCTGTTGACTTTTAATATAGTTCTATGCAAAATAGATTACATTTATTTGGCTTGGTTTAATTGATTGAATGGATCATGACCATTACTGTCTTTGTGTTATTTTAAGTCTACTATTGGTGATGTATGTAAATAATTCTGTGTGTACATTTATCAAATGTATAGTGGTAATATGTATGTTGATACCAAGTTATGTATTTAATAATTGTTAAGGTTTCATTTGTATCTATACTTCATTATTTTGTTTCATTATACAGTTGAAAGCCCCGTGTTCATAGAATAAGTGCTCAAAAATAAAGTTATTTATCCCAAGTATCATCTTCATTGCTCATGTGTTTCTCAAAGGTCTGTGTCCTTAGTCTTGAAAATATGTCCTCAGCAGTGGGGTGGGAGGGAGCTTCCTGTTGCCCTGGTGGTCTGCAAAGGAGCAACAGGAGGCAGATCTGTTTGTGATTAACTTGTATTGTGTTATCTTTGCTTGTTAACGATGGTTTCGAGGGTGATTTCCCTCACCAAATGGGCTGGTATGATGTTATATGAGTGAAATAACATTAAGTATGGTGGTGTTAAACCAGGGTTGGGACTCTATGGTACCACATTAGGGTACTGGAGCCACTCTTAACAAAAAGTCGTACAAATATTTATTTTTCGTACAAGGTTTTGTGAAAGTGGAGCCTGGAGTACAAGAACTGGACAAATTAAAAGTATGAGTACTGTTCCTGTTACAGTATGAGTTCGAGTGTATCTGCCTTGAAATTCTGCCTCGAAATTCATTTCTACTGCCCTGAAATTCATTTCTACCTGCCATGAAATTGATTTCCACGTGCCATGAAATTTTACCTTCCCACAAATTAATTTCCACCTGCCCCGAAATTCCCTTCCACCCAGCCTGAAATTCATTTCCACATGTCCCAACACTGCCATGAGCAGAGCAATAATGTGAGTGGCGCACATGCATCTTTCAGGGTAAAGTCAGAAACTCCATTTCAGTGTGGCTGCATGGAAATCAATTAAGGGCTGGTAGAAAATAATTTCAGGGCTGGTAAAAATTTTGATTGGGCAGGTTAAAATGTAAAAACGAAAGAAAAAAAAAATATATATATATATATATATATATATAATGTATATAGTTTTCTTACGAGCCGTCGTAGTGCCAGTTTTGTGGTTTTCCAACCCTGCATGTCCCCATAAATTTAGTGTCTTTTTTATGAGGTAAATAATGGACTGGAAACTGTATTTCCACAAAAATACTAAAGGCCAACGTGAAACCCCAATCAAACATACAAATTCAATCTGAATTTTGTACTGATTTTCAATGGAAACAAATTCCAACCTTTTTTTTTCAGTAGTGTACGAACTCTTAGTTCGTTGCGAACAGTACATAATCCCAGATTAAATACAGACTATCTTTATGGAAAAAAAAATTGTAGGACTATATGGATTGTTTTATTTTAACATAATATATCAAACAAACAGCCTTAATTAAATTGCACAGACAGAAAGCTTTTTTCGTAAGATTTAGTGGCCCTAAAGAGGGCCGATATAATATTACACTAGGGCATCTAGTGTCAATGTTGCCATTCCGATTTATGCCGTTTTCTTAACTTTCCGACTGGGTGCAGCTCTGCGGACACGCCTTCGGGAAACCCTGCGTCGAGAACGACGTCCCCTACGACGAGAAGCACGTCGTCGTCGTCGCCGTTGACGACGCCCACGTCGAGAACGCCTCTTCTTGCCCTTGGATGCCTTTCGCTTGCGGCGGGTACGTCGGCTACGTCGCTTTGTGCGGCGGCCGGCAGCACGTCGCTTTGTGCGGCGTCTGCGACCAGCACGTTTGGGACGCTTTGCCAGGCGAGATACCTTGAAGCGGCCGTTGGAGCGGACCACCAAACGGGCCCGCATGGCTCTCTTCATCATACGGACGGTAGCCTTTCGGCTAGTCCTCATATACCGCTGGACAGATTTAAGGCTGGAACCATTGGCATTCTTGAGTGCTCCTATGGCTCTAACCACACGGTAGTATTTTGGACTGCCACCCTTTCGGGCTGCTTTCCTGCTTCGCCGCCTGCGTCGAGTCCGCCTTTTCAACACCATTGTTATTCCTCGGGATTGGAGGCTATCAATGATAACAATAGTCGAGTTGACAACGCTTATATACAAAAAGCGCGGACGTGAACGAAATTCGGGGATTCCATCACGTGCTGGGAGGATTCCCCATATTCTGTTCGATAGTGTGCTCTTTAAAGCTCAAGTTGTGTCAAAGTTAAGAACCCTGCTGCCCTTATTCATCACTTAAAGAAACTGGATTTGTAACAGAATGTTAAAAAAATTACATTTGGAAACCTGTTTTTCTCGGTAAAAGCGAAATCGTATTTAATTACCCATAAAGTAGACAGCGGTGCTTCAACTTAGACAAAACCCCAACCCTCAAATCACCTAAAAGGGAATCATAAGGGTTATGGCTGCCATTTGAGTTGTAATTTTAGGCAGAAATTCACTTGTCGTAATTTATATTTGCCAAACATAATAGTTTGAATTTACGACATGTTTTGAGTTAAAATATTGACCGGACAGAAAACCGTGACGTGTTGCTAAGTGTGTGTGGTTTGTTTACATTAGTTACCTAGACAAATGAAAAATATTGAGACGAAAACAGTGACAAAAGATAAAATGCTATTGAGACAAATGTTACCAATTTTTAACTGAAAAAAAAAAGAAAAAAAAAAAAGAGGCACAAACAGAAAGTAGAAAAAGAAAACAAAAAAATATGTTTTTCATTTGGGATTCCCCCGTACTTCCGGTATCCCCGTTGATGACGATATTAACAACATTTCGCGCGAAATTGTTGATGAAAGCAATGCTATTGTATTAGGCCTAGTTATTTAACTTTCTATGAGATTACATCTTCGTTAAATCATGAGTCTTTGGGTTGATAAGCATAGACCGACGTCCTTGGCGAAGTTAGATTTTCACAAAGAACAAGCAGGCCATCTTAAACGATTGGTATTTATTGTTATACTACCCGTTGTTGTTGTACTATTTTTCATCTCGCATTTTGGCATTTTGTGTCAGCGACAGCCCAGATGTATATTGATTTTTAAATTTTTTACCAGGTCTTGTCAGGACCCTCGTGAAAAGATGAGGGTGTCTTATAGTGACCGGCTTATCTGTCTCTCTGTCTGTCATTCTGTGACGCCTGTCCTTCCCAATACTTATATCCTAACACAATATTAGCCCTAAATGACGTCTTACCTTCCCCATTTTCTTTTGGCCATGTTATATGTCAGGTATCAACGACATAACGTGATGCCTCATTATTCTGGAAGGAAGCTAGTTCAGTCCCTTCGATGATTCCTTCTAGGCAGCCCCGGCCTTAAAATCAGGCCCATTCATGCAGGAGATTGCTATTCTCAGCTATAAGAGTATAAAACGAAAAGCGACGACAAGCCCAAATTTGTTGCAGGGAACTTAGGAGCTGCGCTGCCTTCGATTCAGTCATTAAATAAACCCTTTTAGGCAGCTCCCAGCCTCAAAATTATATCCATTGGTAACTCAGTGGTATATCTCTTTAGTTTTGCTACACTGGTTAGATATTTTTTCAGCAAATTTAGCATTTTGCACCCAAGCCCCCTGCAATATTTGTGGAGTTCTTCTGTTTAATGATAAAAATACCTAGACATGGCCGTGTGGATACATTTGACTAGTTTGTGCATTACCCATTGTTAAAGATCCATTTATAAAATGGATATAGCTCGATTAGAAAATTAGACAGCATAATTGAACACAAAAAATGATGGCTGTTTTACCTATATGCATTTTATTGCAGCCCGGAGTATCACTTTAACCACTAGCCTAAAAACTTAAGATATGAAACATACTTTCAGCTGCAATAAGTAAATTCAATGAGCAGTAAGTTCTAACTCTGCTTAATTAATCCATATAACTTTTCTATTCTGCTGTCAGAAAAAAAAATCCAAGTACTTCTGTCAAAATCAGAAGAAACAGTTATCTGATTTATGTACAGATTGAATTGCCTGAGAACTAAGTCACTAGCAGTGGCTCATAGCAAAGAGGGCTTTAGCGTGATGTCACGTGGGTGACAACAAAGGCCAATTGGTATCTTACAGTATAGCTGGAAGGGCGTATTTGCAACCCGATTAATCAATTAGAGACCGAGATATTCTTTAAATATTACATTCTGCCGAATCTATGTATTTACTTTAAGAAAAATAATGAAGAAATTATAACCTCTGGAACTTAAAGCAAAATCCTGCTTGCCATACAAAATCTGCTACACGAATAGCTGCATGAGTGCAAGTCAACCACAGACATACTCATAGGCCCTAATGATAATTCCCCCAAAAGTGCTTTTTATCAAATAACAAGGGCTTCATAGCTAAAAACAATAGAATGTTTGAGCATGTTTTGTATTCATTTATTGGAGATTTACTCAGTTTTTGTGTTCATGCTGGGTCTTTAGACTCTTGACGCTGATTGACTGTCATATATACAATGACAGCTCCAAGTGTACTAAGTTTTTGTCTATCCATTTCTCAGATTCTTAAAGTTTGAAAAACTGTCTTCAAATATAGACCTGCCGAAAAAAAAGGGGACCAACATTATCACATGTACCAATTATCTCGCCGGAAAAAAGATTTTAGTACGAGGAGCCACCGGCATCTCTTATGTTTGCACTTTAACTGAAAGATTCCCTTTACAATGATTAAGTACTGTTCCTACTCCGATGAACCAGTAATCACCTGTGTCTGTGAGTCACATGATGTGGCTACTGGCTAGTGCTGAAACGCTTAATCGAGTGCCCCTGAACAGTTACAAATTGGAAGATATTCGAATAGTAAAATGGCTAACCGAATAACCAAATATTTGACATAACCCCTTAACTATGCTGGCCACATGGAAAGTGCTGGGTAAAATACTTGCAGAGGAATCAGCCCCTGTGTTAATACTGGTGACATTTTAAATAAAAATGGTAAAATAAATGTTAATTGGGTCCCCTTTTAAAGAGGCACTAGCGCCCAACATAAGGAATCGAATGAGTTATACTTATTTTTCTGAAGAAGCTGAAGTTAGAAGCTTTTCGTTAATCCCACCTCCAACTGTGTAGGCTAAGTGGTATTTTTTAGCTAACTAAAAGTATAAAATTTAAATATTCTTCCAGAAAATTTAAATTA